>JARYGA010014894.1:0-47768 GCA_030545235.1 Helianthus tuberosus | reverse complement strand
AGAAGAGGAAAGCGAGGAAAGCTGTTGATGCTGGTGAGGGAAAGAAACCGAAAATTCAGACCAGACGCCGGGCTTTTGTGGGACAAAGGAAGCCTACGGTTGTTCCTGGTACGTGATGCATTACTTGGTCAAATATTTTGAATTTGTACTTGTAGTTTAAAGTGTTTTTGCTTTGATTGCAGAACCCCAAGATGAAGGGTTCTCCATCTTTGATGCTCCTCCTTCTCCCCCACATGACACTGCTGCGGATGTGGGGGTTCATAAAGTTGTTACGCCTGAGCCCTCTGTGCGGGAGGAGGATACTGGGAAGGGGTCTGCAGCCCAGATCCATGACACGGTGGATTCGCATGACAATGTCATTACCCCCGAGGATGCGGATGACCTGAACTTGAAATTTGCTTATACTGAAAAGCCAAAGTCTCCTGCTGCTAAGAAGGCTTCTGGTTCCGGTCCCGGAGGTGCGGGTTTCGTAGAGACTCCTATTCAGCATGAAGAGTCTGAATTGGAGTATTATTACCACACCTATACGGAAGATCGGGCAATGGCTTACCACCGCCCTCCGTGGTCTGTGATGCAAGGGGATGACATTTGTGCTGATCCCTCCGCGTGTAGGGAGATTTTGGGTGGTCTGGGCACCCCATTTGAAGTCAACCGGGCCCGTGCCTTACCAACTGAAGCCCAGATTAACCAACTCTCCTCCCTGCTTGTTGGGAGTTCCGTAATGGCCAATGCCATTATGGAAAATTATAAGGTGTTGGGGCGCAGGGAGGAGGAGAATGTGCGCTTGCGTGCAGAGGCTGAGGAGTTGGTGAAGGCTGCACGTGAGGGTGCCGAGCAGCTTGAAAGGGATAGGGCTGCGTTTGAAAAGCGCAAGCAGACTGAAGAGTGGGCTGCAACTGCTGAGCTTAAACAGGTTCGTACCCTTGCAAAACTGCTTTCCACTAAGCGCAAGAGTTGGAAAGAATCTCTTTCTAATGAGCGCGAGACACTTTCTAATGAGCGCAAGGCTTGGAAAGACTCTTGGGCCAAACAGAATGAAACTCTCTTTCGTGTTCGCCAGGAGCTTGTCAACGCTAAGGCAGCAAATGCTGCGCTGGTTAAAGAGAAAACAGCAGCTGTTGCGGCTGGCCAAGAGGCCAAGGAGGCCGAAGCTCGCCTTGCAAAGGCTCTTGATGAGGCCAAGGAGGTGGGGGCCCGCACCGCAAAGGCTCTTGAAGAGGCGAAGGAGGCGGGGGCCCGTGCTGCAAAGGCTCTTGAAGGGGCAAATGTTGATCGTGCCAACTTCTCAAAAACTATCTTGGGCCTTCAGGTATAAGTCTTTTTTGCCTTTGAAATTGCGTATGTCTCACAAGTATGTTTGACCAGATTTGTATACTTTTGTTCTTCTTGAAAAAAGGATGAAGTGCGGACCCGGGGGGGCGCTATTGAAGAAGTCTCTGCTCGTGCTGCTGAAGCCGATGCGCGGGCAAGAGAGGCTGAGGAGGCTAGAGATAGCCTTGCATCGTCACTTGAGCTGCTCAAGGCTGACCATGAATGGCTGCGTATGCGCGGGATCGGGCATGTAAGTATCTGTTACCCTTGTTATTTTTGTTGTAGGTTTGCCTTTGATAACCTTTGTATTCTTGTTTCGCAGATTGTTACGGCTATCCTTGATGCACCTGAGACTGTATCAGGTGTTGCTGATATTAAGGAGCGTGCCCGGGATGCTGGTTTTAAAGCTGGCTATAATCGCTGTATTAGCCATATGAATGTTTTAGCCCAGGTCGGATTTAATGATGAGCGATCCGGGTTCCACGGTGTGGATACTGAAGCGCTTCTTGATGCTGCGGTTGCGGTGTATAATGACACAACCCTTTCCGGTCTTGAGGATCTTGAAAAGTGTCTAGAATCGGAGGACTATGTGGACCGTTTGCGAGTGTTATACGCTGATGAAGAAGATGAGGAGAAACCTGCTGTTGAAGGCACTGATGGTGCGGGTTCCAGCGGGACAAAGAAAGACTAGGCTGGCCTGCGTGCCTTTTTTGTTTCCTCATGTAAATGTTAAAGAACTTTATGTAATTTCCCTGTGCACCACGCAGGTGTAGGAATTTTTTGAATGTAAAGAATTGTTCTGTTCAATTTGTACAAGTGTTTGTACTACTTGCATGTTTGAATTTGTAAGAGTTTAGTGTTACTGTGAGTGACACTAAATCTGTAATTGCCTTTTGCATATCTTGGTGATATGCAAGTATGAAGAACTGTGTCTGGCCGGATAAAGTGTTGCCATTGCTGGCCTATTATAATAGTTGCGTGTGGTTACTACTCTGTGTGGGTATCACGAATGAAGATTTTGCTAATCTGTTTTTGTGTATACCTCAGAGTGGAACACGCATTTGTAATAGAAATAAATAAACAATATTGCATTGAATCGTCTATTTATTTATTTGCAAATGGCCCGTGGCCTGATAGGTTACATGGTGAATGTAAAAAACATGGCTTACATATAACAGCGTCGAAGCTGTTGTGCATTCCATGTGCGTGCGATAGTTTCGCCTTCAAGTGTTTGAAGTTTGTACGCGCCTTTGCCCAGGACCTCTTGGATGAGGTAGGGTCCTTCCCATTTGGGGGCAAGTTTCCCTGGGCGTTCCGCGTTAGATGCTTCATTGTCGCGAAGGACGTAGTCTCCCGGGTTGAAAGTACAAATGCGAACGCGTGCATTGTAGTATTTTTCAAGTTTGGTTTTGTATTTGGCCTCGTTGATGGCAGCGTTTTCACGCCTTTCTTCCAAGAGGTCCAAGTCAACCCTGCGTTCCTCATTGTTGTCTATCTTGTTGATAGCCAACATTCTAGGTGAGGGGAGGCCTACTTCCGCGGGGATCATCGCTTCAGTGCCATAGACCAGGCTGAAGGGTGTCTCACCGTTGCTTGTTTTTGGGCTTGTCCTGTGAGCCCATAAAATACTTGGGAGTTCATCAACGCAGCCACGTCTGGCTGTTCCCAACCGTGCTTTGATGCCTTCCACTAAGCTTTTATTGATACTCTCGACTTGGCCGTTCCCTTGCGGATGCGCCACTGAGGAGAATATGTGTTCAATGTTTAGCTCTTTTAGCCATTTTTGAAAGTCATCAGCGGCGAAGTTGGTACCGTTATCGGTGACTATACACATTGGTAGACCGAAACGGCAGATGATATGTTCCCATACGAATTTCCTTGTTATCATAGCGGTGGTTGATGCAAGCGGCTTTGCCTCGACCCATTTTGTAAAGTAATCAACAGCCACTATGATAAATTTCACTGCACCGGGTGCGTCTGGAAATGGTCCCACCACATCGATTGCCTATTTTTGGAATGGCCATGCGGTAGTGACGGGGATCAGGTTGTTCTTGGGACGCAAGGTCTTGGGAGCATGTCGCTGACAATTGAAACACTTGCGTAACACTTTAACTGCGTCCAGGTGCATGCTGGGCCAATAGTACCCGACGTTCATGATTTTGGCCACGACCATGCGTGGGCCTGCGTGTATGCCACATATTCCCTCGTGAATTTCTTTGATAAGGTATATGGCATCTTCGGGATTGACGCATCGGAGGAGTGGCCCCAGGTATGATTTACGGTATAAGATACCGTCTCCCATTTGGTAATGACACGCTTTGTATTGTAGCTTGCGTGCTTCTGCCTTGCTTTTGGGAATAACACCTGATTGTAAGTATGCAATTATTGGTGTCATCCAGGATGTTGTGCCGTACTGGATGACATTGACTTGGCTCAGGGGTACTGAAGGATTTTGCAGAATCTCGATGCGTACCTCTTTTGCCAGGTGTTGAAAGCTGGTGGATGCAAGTTTTGATAGTGCATCCGCAGGTTTATTATCACTCCTGTTGATATGGCGAATATTGAAGGAGGTGAACCTTGATTTCAGTTGCAAGGCTTGTTCGAGGTATAGGATCATGATATCCCCTTTTGCGGCATAGTCACCGCGTATCTGCCCTGCAACCAGTAGTGAGTCGACATGTGCTTCCAGATGTTTGACGTCAAGTTTGACGGCCAAACGCAACCCTGCCAGTAGAGCCTCATACTCCGCTTCGTTATTCGTGCTTTTGAAATCGAGGCGGATTGCGTAGGTTAGCTCTTGGCCATCGGGACTGACAAGTCGCAAACCTGCGCCAGCACCATCTTCATTGGACGCACCATCTGTATATAGTGCCCAGGTTTCTGCGGAGGATGGTGGTGATGCAAGGTTTTGTTCTTCTTCGCATTCTTGAATGCGGTTTGCTGGTACTTCAGCAACGAAATCAGCCAAGACCTGGCCTTTGATTGCGGGGCGCGGCTTATAGTTCAGTGAAAGTGCGCCCAGCTCAATTGCCCATTTTGCTAACCTCCCAGAGATGACGGGTTTGGATAGGATCGGGCCGATCCTGTAGTTAGTTAGTACTGTGATAACGTGGTTTGCGAAGTAACGTCGTAGACGTCTCGATGCATGCACTAGTGCCAGTACCAATTTCTCCATGATGGAGTACCTTGTCTCTGGGTCGTTGAGCATTTTGCTGATGTAGTAGATGGGTGTTTGGACTCCTTCCCGCTCCACTATGAGTACCGCGCCTACCGCGTTGTCCGCGGCAGACAAGTATAGAATAAGTGGCTCATCTTTTCGTGGTGCGGTTAAAGTTGGGAGCTGGATCAAACACTCTTTCATTTCTCGGAAAGCTTTTTCGGCCTCTGCGGTCCATTGGAATTGTTCCTTTTTTAGGCAGCTCCGCAGGGTCTTGATGAAAGGGTATGACTTAGCCGCGTGGTTGGCTAAGAATCTGTTTAGTGCGGCTAGCCTGCCGGCTAGTCGTTGCATTTCTTTCATCGTTGAGGGCGATGGCATGCGTTCAATCGCCTGAACCTTTTCCGGGTTTACCTTGAATCCATCTTTGGTTACGATGAATCCGAGGAATTTGCCTTCTTCCATTCCAAACGAGCATTTCCCTGGATTAAGCTTCATGTTTACGCTTCTCAGAGTTTGGAATGTTCTTTCGATATCGTTGAGCATGGTGTCTTCCTCCATGCTCATGACGACCAGGTCGTCCATATAGATTTCGACACTTTTGCTGATTTGACCGCGAAAAGTGACGTTCATCAACTTTTGATAGGTTGCGCCTGCGTTGCGCAACCCGAACGGCATTTTGGTGTAGCAGTAGTTTCCGGTAGGAGTGCGGAATGCCGTTTTGTCTTCATATTTGATTGCCATCTGTACCTGGTGGTAACCTTTATAACAATCGAGGAAGCACTTCCATCGAAATGGTGCGAGGTTGTCGACCTTCTCGTCGATCTCTGGAAGTGCGTAACAATCCTTGGGGCAGGCCTTATTGAGGTCTTTGTAATCGACACACATGCGCCAGCCCCCGCTTGGTTTTTCTACCATGACTGGGTTGGATAACCAAGTCTGGTATTTGACTTCCCGCAGGATTCCTGCGGAGAGCAGTTCTTGTACCTGCTCTTCCATCGCCGTGTTTTTTGCTGATCCAAGGTGGCGTTGGCCTTGGATCACCGGTTTGATACCTGGCATGGTATTCAAGAAATGTTGCGTGATTTCGCGTGGCACCCCTGTCATGTCTGCGGGTGTCCATGCAAAAATATCTTGGTTCCTGAAGAGGAGTTGCTTCAGGCGCGCTCTGATGGTAGGTGTCAAGGCATGGCCTAACGTGACCGTTTGCTCTGGGTGCCTTGCGTTAAGCACCCATTTTTCTGGTCGTGTGTTGGGGGTGGGCCTTGCTACCTTGGCTGGACGCAGGTCGTCCGTAGACAAAACTTCCCTTCGGGCATATATTATCGCGACCCCCGTCTCGGTTGGGAAACCGATAGCAGAGTGAGGGACGGATGTGATCATGTTGAAATCGCCCTGGGACTCTCTCCCGAGAAGTACGTCGTATTTGGAGGTGTGCGGTAAAACCATGAAGTTTACCTCCTCCGTTCTTGTGTGCCTCCCGTTGGTGAGGCGCACAGGAAAAGTAATCTGGCCCAGGGGGAATACGGTTTCCCCTGCAAACCCGGCCAACTGGTAATCCGCTGGTTGCAGTCGATCTTTTTCTTCTTGATCGAACTTGTTGAAGCATTGCTCGTATATAATATCGGATGTACTGCCCGGGTCGATGAACAATCGCTCGGTGCAGTAGTGAGCCAGGTGGCCTGTGATAACCACGGCGCGTCTATCGCGCGGGCCGCCGCGGACTTTTGGAAAGACGACTTGCTCGTCTTTCCAGTCATTCTCCGGTCTTCTTCCCGCCTTACGCGGCCTTCCTTTTCCTCCGTTGATCATGTGGGTAGAGGCTACGTACATGGTCCTCTTTCCCGTGGAGGTGCCCTCGTTGTGGGGAGTGATGCGCTTGGTAGCTTTTTGTGCGCCTGTCAACAGGTGTTGCAGTTTTCCCTCTTTTAGGGCTCGCTCAATCTCCAGTCGGAGACTGATGCAGCTGTTTGTTGTATGGCCATGGTCCTTGTGATAGTCGCAGTAGAGTGCGAGATCCTGGTTCTTTTTGGACTTCATCGGTTGGGCCGGTCACAGGAATTGTGCGTCCGTGAGAAGGACGTCGCATGGCGACTGGTTAATCTCGGTCCAGCTGCGGTCCCGAAATTCCTTTTTTGACGCCCGATTTTCACGCTGGGCGTTGATTGTAGCCCTTGCGTCGGGCTGGTTGCTTCGTGGGACATATGGTCTGGAATCGCTGCTACGATTCCATGTGTCCCGGTTGCGCTTATTGCTGCGTTTCGGCTCTTGGCGGGAAGACTGACCTTCCGCCTGAGGTTGTGCCTTTGACATGTGCGGTCTTAGGGACCGCTGAGTCTGGGCGTATGTCTTGACCGCGGCCATGACATCTTCCCACTTCTTAGGTAAACCATCTTTGCCAGAGATATTCATAACCATTTGCTCGTCTTTAACGGCAACAATGAAATGGTTACGCGCCATTTGGTCGGCAACATCGCCTATCTCTAGGCATTCTTTATTGTAACGGACAACGAATGCTTCAAGTGATTCGTTATCCCTGCGCCAGATGTTCATGACGTCCATGGAATCACGTTCATGGCGTCGTTGTTAGCTGAAGTGTGCGAGGAACTTTTCTTGTAAGTCCTCGAATGAGGTCAGTGACCCTGGTGGTAGAGAATCGAACCATGCCCTGGCCAGACCTGTTAAGGTCTGTGGGAAAAAATGGCACCAGGTGGGTTCGTCCCATCTCCCGTTGCACCCGGCGCCAACGAAGATGTTGTTGTGGTCATCTGGGTCGGTCGAACCGTTGTATTTCCCAATGTTTAATGGGAATTTTGTGGTGGTGACATCGGCGTGGGCGATTTCTGGAACGAACTTGGAGTTCTCGGCTGCGGATTTCGGCCTGTAGGGTTGGCCTCGGTGATTCTTTGCAGCGCGGAGATACGTAGTGCGGGGATGAGTGGGAGGAACGTAGTTGCGTCCTCCCGGTCTGCTGCTGGTGGCATGGGATTCCGCGCGGTAAGTACCATCGTCCGGATCGGTATAGCCTTGCCCTTCACGGTGGGACTGGGGTCCCAGTCGGCTGTGAATGCCTAGGCCGTGGTGGGCTGTAGACTGTCGCCTAGTTTCGCCATGTGGGCCTAGGCGACTCTGTATATGGCTCCTGTGGCGGGACCCATATGTGGAGTCGTCCTCATCAAGTGTGCGGACGTCGCAGTAAGAGGAACCGCGATCCTCGTGCCTGCTTCTGGAGGCCGGATGTGTTGGGGCCCTGCCGTTGTACTGTAAAGTACGTCCCGCAGGGGTGTGCGGTGCTGGGGTATGCCCCGCAGAGACTTGCGCTTCTGCGCAAGCTCTGTTGTATGTTGCAGCCAACATGGCTGCTTGTTGGTCGTACCAGGCATGAAGGTTCATGCCTGTAGGTATCACAGGAGCGTACTGTGATAAATCGTGTCCAAACGTAAGGGATGCGCCCCCTTGTGTTGATGTGCCAATGTGTTCAGCATTTGGGCCTGAGGGAATGGTTCATGCAGGCCCTTGGTTTGTGGGGTTTAGGTTATCCCCGGTAGTGTTGTTTTGACGATCAGACATGATCTTTGGAGAGAAAGGGATGGTCAGAAAAAAGTGCTAAGAGTCACGGTGGGCGCCAATGATGAAACAATGGTTAACCGGGTAGGTTAACTCACTGGTCTCGTCAAGAGGGTTAATCCCTTCTTTCCGAGGATCGCCGGCTGGATCGTCTGGTGGTGGGTTTCCTGCACAAGCAAACAAACCGTGACTCGCAACAAGGAGGATGGGGTGGCGGGTGCTCCTTGTTACCACTCTCCGGCGTGAGAATCAGTAGTTTGCTTGGGAAGCAAAGTGTGATAGTAGTAGTATTGAGAGAGTTCAGAAGAGATACCTCAAACCTGGTTTGGGGTCAGTATTTATAGCCAAGGAGTGGAGGAGGGTAGTTGAGTAGCTAGCCTGACATCGCACAGCTATTTGTAGGTGTGTCAGACCTGTCGGACACTGTGGTGATGCCACGTCCTGCTGTGGTGTCAGACTGTTGTATATACGTGGGCCGGTAGGCGACCGTTCCCAGTGCCACTTGCACTGTGGTGTCAGACCCACTTGCCTTGTAGGCAGGATGCGGTGCCAAGCCGCATCGCTGCTTGCGGTCTTTGATGTTGTTCCCGCGTTGGTTGTTCCATCCATGATTTATGCGGGATGCGGTGTTATGCCGCATTGCCTGCTGAGTGACTGTTACTGTTATCCAGATCCCTTGTCGTGACGAAAATGTTCATAGGATGCGGTGCGGGGCCGCATCGCTATGTGTAACATTAGTTTCCGTCCTTAAGGTAAGTCTTCTCATCACTGGACAGATTGGAACGCTGTGCCCGCATGTGCCCACACGGACGCAGGAGGTTTTTGGTGAGGGTAATGGTCCTTCGCGGTCATGCTGACGCGAGATCTGGGACCATACCCCTTCAGGTACTAACACCAAAATTAGTTAATTAATGACTAAAATACCCTTGCATTTTTTTTAAGTTTATCAATGTAACACATTTGGGTACTAACACCTAATTTTATTTAAGTTTAAATCAATTTTACAAAATCTATTTATTTTTTTTTATTTTCATCTTTTTATTATATCTCTTAATTAACATAAAATCTATTTATTTTTTTATTTTCATATTTTTATTAAATTTCTTATTTAACATAAAATCTACTTGTTACACCAGTATTTTTTTAAATAGATTTTTTAAATAAAATCTACTAGCTATATAGTTTTATGTAAATTAAATTTCTTACTCGCTTTAAATAATGTAAACCTTACTCGTTTTCAATTTTGGATAGAAATGATTGATAATAATAAATTTCTTTCATGTAAAAAAATGTAAGCCTTTTTTAACTCGTTTTTTTGTTCATTTACATTTTACTATTTTAGAAAGATATTTAATTTACATAAAACTATATAGCTAGGTATTTTAGATAAAACTATATAGCTAGGTATTTTAGATAAAAATAAAAAAATTTAAGCCTTTTTTTAACTCTTTTTTTTTTTGTAAAAAAGATATTTAATTTACATAAAACTATATAGCTAGTATATTTTACTGGTGCAACTAGTAGATTTTATGTAAATTAAATATCTTTCTAAAATAGTAAAATGTAAATGAACAAAAAAACGAGTTAAAAATGGCTTAAATTTTTTTTTACATGAAAGATATTTATTATTATTATTATTATCAATCATATATATCCAAAATTGAAAACGAGTAAAGTTTACATTATTTAAAACGAGTAAGAAATTTAATTTACATAAAACTATATAGCTAGTAGATTTTATTTAACAAATCTATTTAAAAAATACTGGTGTAACAAGTAGATTTTATGTTAAATAAGAAATTTAATAAAAATCTGAAAATAAAAAAAATAAATAGACTTTATGTTAATTAAGAGATATAATAAAAAGATGAAAATAAAAAAATAAAATTAGTTGTTAGTACTCAAATGTGTTACATTGATAAACTTAAAAAATACAAGGGTATTTAAGTCATAAATTAACTAATTTTGGTGTTAGTACCCAAATGTGTTACAAAATTGAAACCATAAAACCTGAACCTGTTAAAAAAAAGTTAGTACCCAAAGACGAAACTAGGTATAAACCACAGGACCCATTTGTGTAATTAACTCAAATGAATAATTATGCTTAAGTTTTTTCATATGATCTATAATTTTCATATTCCACATATTAGTTGTGGTTTCCGATTTATTCTTGTATTTTACAATAATTTATGCTTAAGATGAATACTATGAACTACTCTGTTCAATCACGTATTTGTAATAGGATTTTTGTTTCTCCTTTAATGGAAAGTGTTCGAATCTTATTTATCATTCTTTTCATATTGTAACGAGTTCATGTCAAAATGGATGATTTTTTACAGGTCAACAGGATATGAGTCATGTAAGGCCAACGTTTCAACAACTTTTGTGCATTCTATTTTTTTTATATATAGACATTTTGTAATGTTTGATGCATTGTTAATGACTAACGAAAACATATTATTAAAAGGAAGACATAGGCTTTCTTTTTTAGTAAAACGATAACATTCAAATACTTTTTGACACATTTGGTCATTTCAATTTTTTGTTTTTTTTTTAAATTAAACATGTTACTCAGTTGAATCTTTCCGATAAAATACGACTCTAATTAACCGTTTCCACTATCATATATAAAATGTAATTTCAGTTCTATGATTTATTTAGGATTTATAATATATACATATATACACACAGTCCGTGTAATACACGGGTCTATAACCTAGTTTATAATATTCATGTATTACGTAAGCTCGTAACATTAAAGTACCACAACAAAGTTCTACATAATTAGAAAAACACAATAATTTTAAATTCAAATTAAAAGGTATTTTCAGTTACAAATTTAGGTTTTATAGTTTAAAAATGGAATGAATAACTCTTTGAATCGTGAATTAACTATGTATATTATTTTGTAAAGAAAACAAGAACGAGTATGCTTTTAGTATGAAAACATGTTAGTTATTTGGTTTACATCACTGAAGACTCAAAACCAGTTGGTCCGACCTGGTCTGACAGAACTTCAGATGACCTGGCAAGAACCTGCAAGATCACAAGGAAAAAGCACACCGTTAGCCTCGTCACAGGGAGGTGGGCCTCTCTGTGACCAAGCTCGGGCGTGAGAATAAGTATTTGTGAGGAGAGAATAGGTCAGGGAGAGAGAGAGGAGAGTTTAGAGAGAGAAAGTAGTGATTACCCCTTGCTGGAAGCCTTGGCGGGGTATTTATAGTTTTTGGGTATGCTGACGTGGCAAGTTAGTTAGGGTCGGACCAGTCATTGTCATGGCAGTTAAAGCTGTGGGTCCCAGTTAGTTATGGCATATCAATGTGTTTAGTCGTTCTGTCTATGGCATTGGGTGCGATCCGACCCTTTAAGTAATGAGGTTCGGTTTTATGTTTGTTGGTCATTCGGTCCAACCAAGGACGTATCCTCATCAAGTCCCCATAGTTCGTAGCGTTTCCTTGGTAAAAGCTTCGAACTAAAATGGCGTAATTTTTGGCGAGTTGACCCCCTGATTCGTCGTTCGTATCGTTGATTTTTGAATTTCAAATTTTGGCGGTGACTTTTGTTATGTAACTGACGGTCGTTTTATCTTCCTCCTATCTGACGTGACGTTTGACTTGTGTCAGTTATCGTGACGTGTCGGCTCCTTATTGGAGGCCCTATGGCGGTGGAGAAAAAACCTTTTATATATAAAGAAAAAATTACTTTTCTTTTTTCACTTTTACCTGTGTTGTCTTCTTCTTCTCCCTTTTCTTTTTTCTAAACCAGAGACTCCGATCAGGTTAGTTTCTTCTTTTTAATATGGCGAACAAAAGCAACTTATCCGGTTGCTTCAATATTTTGAATAAAAACGGTTTGAAGTGGTACGTAGATCAATACGCTATTCCTGCTTCCTTACACCCTGTTCTTCCTGAAAAGAATACACCCATTTATCCTTTCGTTCCGGGGAAGATAGGTGTTTACACGCGTATGTTCGACTATTGCAACTATCGTCTTCCTTTGACGAAGTTCTTGGTTGACGTCCTTTTGTTCCATGAGGTTCATCTCTCTCAAATGAACCCTTTTGGCCTTGCCAAGGTGTGTCATTTTGAGTTGTCATGTTGTGGTTTGGGCTCCGACCCGGATTTGGATGTGTTCCGGGCTTTTTACAAGTTGAATCGGTCCGGCAGTTGGTATACCTTCGAGGTTAGGAAGAAAAACGCCTGTTGTTATACATGGATTACTACCAGTTTAAAAGATTGGAAAGACCGTTTCTTCCTGGTTGATGATCGATGCGTTCCGGCCGAGATGTCATGGAGACTGAAAAAGTCACGCCTCCCGCCCCCTCTTCCCGAAGACTTTGAATTCAAAAGAAATTTATATGCGGCTTTGATCAAGGAAGTCGGGCGCGTACAAAAGTATTCGGAACACATTCTTGTCATGGGACGGATAAGCACGATTTGGGCCGAATCGGAGTGGTATCCTACCCTTAGGTGGAACGGAGAGGGTTAGTTATACTTTTAACTACATGCGGTGTTTCTTGTACTGTTTATTGATTATTTTACTGCACGTTGTATGCTTTTATCATGCCGAACTTTGGATATTATTTGTTGTTTGTTTTTGTGCAGCTGTGGGTTTGAAAGAAGCTCTGAGGTTGAAATCCTTTGATTCCACCGAACTCGATGTTCGAGCCACCAAGACACCGAAGGATGATCCGCCATATTTGAGCATAGTGCAAGAAAATCTTTATCAAATTAGGGAACCAACTGCTCCGATCAATCAAGGAGGTTCAGCGGGGCAGGGAGGTTCTGGTTCGGTTCCTTCTACACGGACAGTGAATGTAGCTCCGGCTCAGGCGGCTGTGGGGGTTGGTGATGATAAAGGAAAGAGGACTGAGTCGAGCGGTGCAAAAGGGTCTGGTTCCAAGTTTGTAATATATGGTTCGGAGCATCTTTTTGTTGAGGATGAAGGGATACATGCTGAAGAGGAAGAAAAGGGTGATGATGACGGTGCTGAGGAGCGTCCTCAAGTTAGTTTGAAAAGAAGACGAACTACTTCTTCCAAATCCGATCCGAATCCCAAACAGGTGAAGAAGAAGAAAATGGATTTCAAAACAATCACATTGGAGGATGATGAAGACGATTAGGCCACCGGGTTTTCTGCTGCTGGGGGCTTGTTGGAGAACTTAGACGCCCACCTTCACGGTGGTAGGACCCCAAGGGATCGACCGGTCACACTTCCAACGAGCCTGTTATCTTTTGGAGGGCCGACCACCAAGGTTATTGAAGATATCCATATGTCCGATCTTCTATCTTTTAAGAAAATCGAACCTTCTCCTTCGGGTAAGCCTACGACCGGGGTCGCTTCTAATGTTTCAAGGCCAAGTCCTCAGCCGATTGATGGTGGGGATAGTGCCTCTTCCTCCCCTTTATGGTATGAAACTGAAGGTGTTTTCTTATGCCGGGAGCTAGGTTTGGGTGATGCTGTGGACGAGGACTCTGCTCGTGCTTTGGAGAAGTATGTCGCTGAGTGGTCGTTGGCGAACAAAGACAGGATCGTGGACGCCTTATCAGCAAAAATGGCTTTGTTTCACCTCGGGACTCCTGCTGAGCATGCATATTACCGGAAGATGAGTGGTCCGGAACTTGGCAATGCCTTGATGCTGAATCAAGCTCAGTCCAACTCTCTGGTAGTGGAAACCTATAAGCGCTGGGTCGAAGCCGAGTCCAATTGCCGCAGGTTTGAACGTGAGGTTGCCTTTTTGAAGAGTGAAGAGTGAAGAGTGAAGAGAGTGTCCGATCAAAGACCAAACAAGAGATCTCATCTCTTCGCTCTCAAGTGGATCGGCTGAGAGAGAAAGTATCGGAGGCGAAAGGAGTTAGCAAGGCTTCTGCTGCGGCTGCCTACGAGGCTCGTGATAAGGCTATCCATGATCTTGAGGATATGAAGCTGAAATTCGGGGAGTTGGAGAAAAAATTATCTGATGTAGAAAAGAGAAGCAAGGCTGAGCTAAAGGAGATGCAAACGGCCTATGACCAACTTCTGGCTGATCATCATCGCTTGCTTAGTGGTACGTTTGTAATTCGTTCTTTTCTATTTTCTTCTTCTACTCCTTTTTAAATCCTGTTTCTTTTCAGATAAGGACGAGCTTGAGAGGGCTCGTGACAGGGCCATCAAGTCGCATCGGACAACGATTGATGAAGCGAAGGGTATGCTAACTCGTTGCGACGGCGAAATGGTTGAGCTGTATGCCCTTGTATCAGAGCTTATGCTTACCAAACAATGGTTATTGACCGATGGGGCAGCTTGGGTGGTTAAGTTGGTTCATCAGATCCCTGAGCTGGAGAAAGTGGTCGCTGATTTGGTGAACAGTGTTAACGCGGTCGGAGCGAACGAAGGGATTAAGCAAGGGTTCCAAGCGGCTAAGGGTTCAGCTCGCTCTGTCGAAGAAGTCCCCGGGTATGATGAAAGGGTCAAGGACGCACTGGATGCTGCGATAAAAGCTTTCGATAATTTCCACATTTCTGTTCTTGGCAAGGTTGCGGATTTAGTGGACAAACCTTTGTCCGTTATAAAACAGAGGAGTGAACTTCCCATTGTAAAAGAGTATTACGAAGCTTGATGCTTGTTTCTTGTAATCGTATAATATTTTACCTTCGTTATGGCATGTAACCGTACAATCTTAATTTTCCGTTTTATGGTTTTAATGAACATGTTTCTTTAGTTTGTATGAAATCATTTTTTCGGCGAAAAATATTTATGCCTGGTTTCTCAGCCTTTAGTTTGCGTCCAAACTTTTTGTTGTTCGGCCAGGTTATTGCTCGGGCATCTTGGTGACCGGATTGTAACAAGAAGTTTCTATAAGTTGACTTCTCTTGCTTGAATCTTTTTTGGTTTTTACAGTCGGATCGTGTTAGATCCGGACCTTTTTCTTAATAGATTTTTTATTCTGAACTATTTAAGCCTTCTCGATCGGCGCGAGGCATGGGTCGAGGCCCGATAGTGCACATTTTTATATCGTTCAAACTTATACGTGGGATATGCTATGATTTATACTTGTAACATACGGATCGCTTTATTTATTATCTTGATAATCGTAGTTCCGGGGCAGACCCTCCCGGTTTACAAGGAAATAGAAACACTACTTCGGGGCATTACCCTCCCGATTTTTACATGGAAAAAGAAATACATAAAAATAAGAGATAGCGATCTTCCTAGCCTATAGCGGATTGGCGTCTACATGAAGCACTTCTTTAAATGAACCCCATTCCATGTTCTGGGAACGGGGGTTCCGTCGATTTTTTCAAGCACGTATGAGCCTTTATCGCTTGCTTCTTTTATACGGTACGGCCCCTCCCATTTTGGGGTCAACTTCCCAGGAGCTTAGACAACTTGCATCGTTGCTTCGGAGCACAAAGTCTCCGACTTTAAACTTGTAAAGTTTAGCACGGGCATTTTAGTATTTCTCGATCTTCTTTTTGTACCGTGCTTCTTTAATTGCAGCAACGTTCCGACGCTCTTCCAATAGATCAAGATTAGATCGGAGCTCCTGTTCGTTTTCCTCCTAGTTTTTACACCTTTGATTAGGGAGCCCGATTTCGGCGGGGATCACGGCTTCGGTGCCGTACGTAAGACTGAACGGTGTTTTTCCGTTACTAGTCTTGTGCAGCGTTCGGTGGGCCCACAATACGTTCGGCAGTTCGTCTACCCACCCGTTGCCCTCATAACCAAGTCTTCTTTTTATTCCATCTACGATCCGTCGGTTTATCTGCTCGACCTGCCCGTTCCCCTGAGGGTGAGCAACCGAGGAGAAGACTTGGTTAATCTTCAAATTTTCGCACCAGCGCTAGAATGGATTCTCCGCAAATTGTTTTGCATTATCGCTCACTATGTAGAGCGGAAGACCGAAACGGCACACGATCTGCTCCCAAAAGAATCTTGTTACATTATAGCCAGAGATGACTGTGAATGGTCGGGCTTCCATCCACTTGGTGAAATAATCCACCGCCACTAGCAGATATTGGGCGCTTCCGCTCGATCGCGGGAAAGGTCCGACTATGTCGACGCCCCATTTCTGGAAGGGCCATGCGGCGGTTACCGGAATCATCTCATTCTTCCCTCGGAGGCTTATTGGTGCGTGCTTTTGGCATTCGTCACATTGCTGGAGTTCTTTAACTGCACTCTCGTGCATCCCGGGCCAATAATATCCTGCATTTTTAACTTTCGTTACGATTATTTTTGGCCCGGCATGGATCCCGCAAATGCCGTAATGTATTTCTCTGATGATATAGCTGGCCTGTTCTGGGTCGAGGCATTTTAACAGAGGCCCGAGGAAAGTCTTTCGGTACAAACCCCCTTCCTGCATCTGATACTGAAGTGAGTTGATCTGGATTTTTCTAGCCTCTGCTTTATCAACTGGCAAGACATCGTGCACTAGGTAGTTGATTATGGGGGTCATCCATGTTTGTGACGGAGCTTCCACCTGCATGACGTGTGGAGTGGCAATTGAAGGTGTGGTTAACACTTCCACCCTTACTTCCTTGGTCAGATGACTGAACGATACAGATACCAATTTGCTCAATGCATCGGCCTTTTTGTTTTTGTTGCGGGGGATATGTTCGACCTTACATGAATCGAACAATGCCATAGCTTGCTTTACCTGTTCCAGATATTCGATCATGTTGGCTTCCCTTGCTTCATATTCTCCGTTCACCTGATTCGCTACCAGCAACGAATCCACATGGGCCATAACATTTTTCGCTCCGACTTTGGCCGCTAAACGTAAACCGGCTAACAGGGCCTCATATTCAGCTTCGTTATTAGAACTCTTGAATTCTAATCGGAGCGTATACGTCATATCCGTGCCATCCGGATCGGTGAGAATCAAACCTGCTCCAGCCCCCTCGGCGCTCGAAGCCCCATCTGTATACAGAGACCAGGGCTTGTTTGGAGTTTGCTCCACTTCTTCCACTTCTTTGTCCTCCGGCATTTCTAATAGAAAATCAGCTATCAGCTACCCTTTTAACGGACCTTTAGTTCTGAAGGCGATGTTGAATGCGCCCAGCTCGATCGCCCATTTTGCCATGCGACCTGAAACTTCGGGTCGACGGAGAATGTGCTGGATTCTTTGATCCGTTCGAACCTCAATTGGATGGGCTTGAAAATAGTGACGAAGCCTTCTTGAAGCATGGACTAACGCCAAAGCTAACTTTTCCAAATTTGAATATCTTGTTTTGTAGTCTTTCAATGTTTGGCTTACATAGTAGATGGGGATTTGTTCTCCGATTCGGTGGGCGACTAATACCGCGCTGATGGCACCACGTGATGCAGCTAAGTAGACTATTAATACCTCGTCTTTTTCTGGTACGGTGAGGGTTGGTAATGTTCCCAGATAAACTTTGAGCTCTTCAAAGGCTCGTGCAGCTTCTTCGGTCCATTTAAACTCCGATCTGAAACTTTTTCTAAGCACGTCCATGAATGGGAGAGATCTGTCTGCTGCTTTTGACAAGAATCGATGGAGGGCAGCCAGTCGCCCATTTAAGGACTGGATTTCTTTAACCGACGTTGGAGGCTTCATGGTGAGAACAACATCGATCTTATCAGGGTTGGCTCGCAAACCCTTTGATCCGACCATGACTCCCAAAAACTTTCCTTCTTCTACCCCCGAACGTGCATTTTTTAGGATTTAACTTCATGTTGATTCTTCGGAGTCGGGTGAATGTTTCAAGTATGTCTTTCAGCATGGCAGCTTCATCGTGACTCTTGATTACGATATCGTCGACATATACCTCTACATTCCGCTCGATCTGGTCTTTGAAAGCTTTGCTCATTAAACGCTGATATGTAGCTCTGGCGTTTTTTAAACCGAAAGGCATCTTGGTAAAGCAATAAAATCCTTCATTAGTAACAAAGGCTGTCTTGTCCTCATCTTCGACTGCCATTTGTATCTGGTGGTATCCCTTATAAGCGTCCAGGAAACATTTCAGCCTGAACGTGGCGACGGAATCAATCTTTTCATCAATCTCCGGTAATGGAAAACAATCTTTCGGGAACGCATCATTTAGATCGGTGAAATCAATACACATTCTCCATGAGTTGTCCTTTTTTCGTACCATAACTGGGTTCGACACCCAGGTTTGGTACCGAACTTCTCGAATAATCCCGGCATCTAGGAGGCTCTTTACGTCTTTGGCAATTGCCTTGGCTCGATCCGGTGCCATATGCCTTTTTCTTTGTGCTATTGGCTTAATTGATTCTTTTACGTTCAGATGGTGCTGTGCCATAGACCTGGGAACCCCTTGCATATCGGAGTGCTTCCATGCAAAGACATCAATCGAGTTGCTCAGCAATTCCCATAGAAGCTTCTTCGTTCGTTTTAGGAGCTGAGCACCGATAGCCACTTGCTGTTCCGGGAAATCCGGGTTAATCGTCCAAAGTTCTGTAGGCACTTCAGATTTTTTGGAGCTTGTCTCTGCTGCATGCCTTACCTCTGCTACGAATGAATTTGATTCTGAAAAGATAGTGGCGACTCCTGCTTCGGTGGGGAATTTTATGGCACCGCGTATCGTCGAACTAATTGCTCCGAGAGCTCGTAACCCGGGGCGCCCGAGTATTATGTTATGCGAAGAATGAGTACCAACAACCAAAAAGGTTAATTGAACAGTTCTGCTTTTGTCATTATCTTTGAATGAGGTCGGAAGGGTGATCTGCCTTATCGGACAAACCACCTCTCCCGAAAAACTTATTAGAGGGGTAGACACCTCGATTAATCTCTTTTTTGTTTGAGGGTTCAGCTGCTGAAAGCATTGCAAGTACATTATCTCAAAGGCGCTTCCTCCGTCTACATAAATTCGCCGAACTAAATGTCCTGCGATTACGGCCGATATCGTGGTCGGTCCGTCTCGAGCATCTTCTGGATCGATCGAAGGAAAGTACGTTGGTTGGTGCATCCAAGCTGCCATATGTTGGTTCGACCGCTTTACCCCCCTTGGCTCGATAGACCGAATCATATTGATTCCAGCCTCGGTGTTCGGATTATCAGTCGCTGCTGCGGATTTCTTCCCGTCCTTTACTTCTTTTACGAGATGGGAGAGTTTTCTGGATCGTACGGCCTTCTCGATCTCTTGTTTTAGCGCCCAACATTCGTCAGTCGTATTCCCCTTGTCTCGGTGATACTCACAATACTTCTTAGAATGCTTGTCCGAGGTAGGCCGCTGCTTCGAGGGTGTAGGAAACCGGGTGGTTTCCGTACTAAGGATCTCGCTTGGCGATTTGGTTAGCTCGGAGAAAGTGTTGAAACGTACCTTTCCAGTTCGAAAGTTGTTTCGATCAGACTTCTGGTACGGCCCACAGTTCCTATTCCAATTGTTGCTTCTATCTTTTGGGGGTGATGCGTTCCGTCTCCACGACGCGGTACGGGCCTTTGCGTTCTTTGCCGCTGTTTCATTTGGTTGACCGCAAGTGCTTTTTCCTCGGACAAAGGCTCGGGCCCGTTCCATAAGTATCTCCATGGTTTTCGGAAGATCTTCGTGGAGCTTTTCTACGAGCTGATTGTTTCGGACTCCGTGACAAAATCCGGAAACACGGAGCTGATCGACCGCTCCACTTATCTGCATGCTCTCCCGATTGAAACGATCGATGAAGTCTTCCACGGACTCTCCACCGCGGCGTTTTATGTGGTGAACTTCAGTGATGTCCTTCTTGCAGCGACGCTGCTGACAGAAGTTTTGCAAAAACATACGCCGGAAGTCTTCAAAATGATCAATCGATCCTTCTGGTAAACCGTCGAACCACACCCTTGCTGACCCAGTAAGAGTCTGAGCAAACATGTGACACCATGCTGGCATGGGCCATTGTTCGACTTTAGCTGCTCCGGCGAAGGCAAACATATGATCGTCCTGGTCGGACGTGCCATTATAAAATTTTAACGTTGGGGGCATCTTTAATTTTGCCGGGAGCGGTGCATTAACAATCCTTAGCGTGAACTTCGACTGAGAAGTCATAGACGTAGGGTGATACGGCATGATCAGCTCCTGATCCTGAGGGTTTAGACCCATAGATCCCTGGCGAAACAGGTCATTGAGACCGTTATTTATCGGAGCGCTCATAAACGAGGAAAATTGTGCAACACATGTTATGGGAGTGGAGATTATAGGACTTACCATAGATCCAGAGGTGAAAGCTCCGACAGAGACGGAATTAGCCCCTGGATAAACACTGCTGAACAAGTTCGTGCGGAGACTCTGCAACATTTCTTCTCGCTGCTGCTGCTGCTGTAGTTGCCATAGTAAGTCAGCATTCCGTAGGAGAAAAGCGTTGTCGAAACTAGGCAACGGCGTAGCAACTGGAGCGGTAACTGAGAGTGTAGTGACAGAGCTCGCTATCACAGAACTTGTAGGCGGAGGTACTGTCACTGATCCTGCTTGGATCGCTGTAGTGGCAACTGCTGTAGGGACAGTTGTGGATGCAACATTTCCTTCCCAGATGTCGTTGTAAGACGGGAAAGTGTTTGTGGAGGCAGCTGTCGTGGATTCCATGATTTGGAGTAAGCAGAATCAACAAAATGAATTGTGTGAATTCGAGGGGATGGCGCCACTGAAGACTCAAAACCAGTTGGTCCGACCTGGTCTAAGCAGAACTTCAGATGACCTGGCAAGAACCTGCAAGATCACAAGGAAAAAGCACACCGTTAGCCTCGTCACAGGGAGGGGGGCCTCTCTGTGACCAAGCTCGGGCGTGAGAATAAGTATTTGTGAGGAGAGAATAGGTCAAGGAGAGAGAGAGGAGAGTTTAGAGAGAGAAAGTAGTGATAACCCCTTGCTGGAAGCCTTGGCGGGGTATTTATAGTTTTTGGGTATGCTGACGTGGCAAGTTAGTTAGGGTCGGACCAGTCATTGTCATGGCAGTTAAAGCTGTGGGTCCCAGTTAGTTATGGCGTATCAATGTGTTTAGTCGTTCTGTCTATGGCATTGGGTGCGATCCGACCCTTTAAGTAATGAGGTTCGGTTTTATGTTTGTTGGTCATTCGGTCCGACCAATGACGTATCCTCATCAATCACCAAGATAATATTCAGTTGAAACTTCTTTAGCATTATTAACTTACTAAACCTGCCACTAGTAACTCGATTACTATTTAGGCTACATGGTATGGTGATGGTCTTTTCTTGGAGGATGATCCGCCACCAAGGCGCCATATCATTGTCCTTGGGAGGATGGTCCATCCAAAAACAATGGAAATGGGAGGATGATACTACCCCACCACTTTAGTTCTTTTTTTTTTTTTTACATTCTCTTTTTTTAACATTTAACAAATAAAATAAGAAAATATTTTCATTAATATTAAACAACATTACATAAACTTAAAAAAAACATAAACTTAAAAAAAAATCCTAATAACTTAAAAAATAACATAAACTTAAAAAAAATCCTAAGCATTAAAAATATTAAAAACCTACTAGTCTTCATCCTGCATATGGTCGTCTAGTTCGTTTTGAGCTTTGTCCCAAATGTACTCCACCAAGTCCGCTTGTAGGTTATGATGTGTGTACTCGTTACGTAGATGGGGTGGTAGTGGGTAAAAAATGGTATAAAAATGTTGCGTTTATATAAAAAGGGAAGAATGTTTATAAAATGTGAGAGAGATATGAGATTGTAGTCGGTGAAAATGTGTGAAAAATGGTGTAAAAGTGGTGAATATTTATAATATTTGGTTTAATTTTGGTAAATTTTTAAAAAATGGCCGTTGGAATTTAAATGGAAATTGTATTTTAATTTTTTTTTTATTCAAACGGTCACAAGCCTCGAAACCCCACCATTTTTTGTCATTTTCTGGTCCGTCTCAAACGGCTTGTGGCCGACGCTCAGGACGAGGACGAGAGGGACGGCACGGTGTTTGCTTCGTCGCCGGGCCTGGACGGGTGGGGGACGCTCCCCATACCGTCTAGCCTTACTATTGATTGTCAAAGTTGTTGATACACACTATCAACAACAATTGCCGCTAATAGCATAATTGCCATTGATAGGCCAAGAAGTTGTTAGTCAAAGTTACTAGTGACAGCCAATTACCGCTAATGATCAGTTTCTGCTTATAATAAATTTGCATGTAATTTTTTAACAACTATGCAAATACGAAGCAGATTACCTAGGGTATCCTTGGACCTCATCGGTGTGTGCCCCATTGAAATCCTTGGTCACTAGGAAGCTTTGCTCCCATTGAACTATATGGGTCATTGGTGCCATAAATCACAAGTCTTTAACAAAGCTTAGCCCCATTTCACATTGGTTTTAGGTAAACCCAAGTAAATTAAAAAAAAAAAATAGGCCTGATGACACCAAAATTGCCAATAGCTAAAATAAGAAACATATTTGTTTCTACGTAATAAAAAAATCATTAACTAAAAACATATTTAAAGATGTGGAATGTGGTTTCATGTCTAATAAAAACATGTGATCATCTTAAGGTCACAGATATTATTGTCAATGAGTTTGTTGTATAAGATTTGTTTAGAAATCCCCAACCAACCTCAACATTGAAGAACTTGATTAATTACATTAGACTGCATCGACTCAATGAGCTCAAACGAGTGATTATCAAGGGAAGAAATACATGTACTCTTTTCTCGTAGCCATTTTTTGTTTTCTGAATAAAGTTGTAGATCCAAGATTCCCGTACGTATTATGTGTTGATGTTCCTTCACTAGGTTTTCATGACACTGAGTTTTACCTACTAAAATATATACTTTCGTTGTGCATGTAAACTAATTATTGTGAGTTCAAAAACAGTCTTAACTGGTTGAGCATAAATGATAATTATTCTAATTTTCTGTTTATTTATACTCAAAATAATCAGATTTAGAGGCAAACTAATACAATACATAAATATCAAAATTTCAGTCTCTTGATAGGTAACTATCAAGTGCTCCAGAAAAAAACAATGTGCATTGGATTTTTGTCACAAACGATCCACAGCTTTTTGATAAAATCTATCAACTGAGATTAGACTGCAACTGGTTCACCAACAGCCCTAGAAACCTCGTCTTTAACCTGTACAACAATGTGCATCGTTTCAAAATGTCACGTGTAGAGGTGGCAAAGTGGGTAGATCAGGCAGTTTGGATAACAAGAAAATCATGTGCACATCAAAACGGGTTCGCTAACCCTTCAGCACCTTTTGCCGATTTTATAGCTAATGTATTAAAAACTATATTGATGGAACAAAACTTTTAAGACAGATTTTGACTTGTTATAACTAGTTTCACTCATTAGCTAGTTTTCTTATATTTTACCCGTTTGGCCTTTACTAAAACAATACAACAAGTCATCAACTTGTTTTCATATAAACGGGTTTGAAATTGCCACCTACAATGACATTGTCAATAGACGGATTTTGATATAAGAGGTATGTGTTGAGAAAATTATTTGTTTAGATTGTGCGGTTTTATTATACCATTGTAAAAGGAGAGATAATCTCAGTTGAGGAACTAGGGAGGCTTCCCCCCTTACCTGCAATTCGTACATGAAGTCTCTAGTTTTATATAAAACTTTTTTTGCATAGAAAATAAATTATCCGAACGGTGTAGAAGAATCTACCTTTGCTGATTTGAATAGTTCATCGATCACTTCAGACAATGTTGGATGGGCATGAACAGTATACTTGATGTCCTGCATAATTCAAATAAATTATCCGAATGACGTAGAAGAATCATAGTATTGAACTTTGTCCTTGTTTTATATATAAATAAATTACATATTCAATGTGATAACAAAATTTAATAACTACATAAAAATTAACTTTTGTGAATATAGTGTACAGTGAGGGTAAAAAGAATTGGAATATACACTTTGGGTGACTTTTACGCCGTTTCAATTTTAGTCGAGGCTTTTCTTTTTTAAAGTTGGCCCGTTGGAGATATAATACACCTGGAGACGCAACTCTAATGGTTGGTAAATTCGAACCTGTATACGTGTTCCTAAAGCAATTGCATTTGATGCTTCGTGGATGAGGTCTGCAGCATGCATGCCAAATATATGAACACCAAGGATCTCTCCATTGTCGGGCCTGTAAATCAACTGCAAGCAAAAAAAGAAAAATAGCTTGAGTGAATATGCAACCAGTTAGAGAAAAGATACACGAGTCATTGCTTGCCAGCTGGTTATAAAGGAGTAAAAAACACTTCACAAATATTTGTAAAGTGTACTTTCAATAGAATTGTGTGGTTATTAATAAGAATAATTAAAAACAAATATAGTGGGTGAACCCGTTCTGGCCCAACTCATTTGAACCGTTTTAAAGCTGCCCGTTTTGACCGGTAAACAACCCGACCCGGCCCACCCTTATTAGTAATTACCTTGGCCATCCCCTCTCCTTCATTTTCAGCAAGGGCTTTGGTGTTGGCCTTAAAGCTAGTCTTGGCAATACTGATTTCGAATCCTTCCTTCTCAGCCTTTTCTCTTGCTTGAGGCTGCAAGTTTATAACTAAAACTCTTCAGAAAAACTTTATGATTACAGAATATATTATGTGACATTGTCAAAGATCTTAAAATGAAGGAATACACTCACAGGACTGTACCCTTCCCTATCTTGAAACATATAAAAAAGATAATACTTTGTTCTGCTCAAACTCCCAAAAATATTGTCTTTAGCATTATAGATTGTGTTTAACAATATTTATTATAGATTATGTTTAACTATATTTGGTTTGCCTGAAACATAGGCTATCAACCGGAACAAGTTTTGAGTAGAGAAGGTCGTTCAATACAAAATTAGTTATAAGAAGACAACCGAAAGATCCACACAAATACCTTTGTACGTATTGCTTTAACCGTGATACCATATGGCGGTTATGTAACCGCCTCTTTCTCTCACCTGGTGTATGTGGCTAGCATTACGTACAAATGCTCTCCACTTAAAATTGGTTTTGTATTGAACATGTGCCTAACTGCCTATGCACACCGTTAGGATTGAACACACACACGAAACTGAACACACATACGAATGCAATAAAACGACAGGAAGATTTTAAGTGGTTCGGTCAGCTAACCTACTACGCCCATTGTGCTGCAACTAGGGTTTCTTTATTATCTGGGTGCTACCAAAAATTACAAATACAAAGCAATCTTTATATAGAGACTAATCTAGGGTTAGGAAACTTAATCCCCAAGTTCGGCCCAAGCCCACATGGAGATAACTAGGGTCGGCTAAATTAAAACCGTAATTTAACTGTCATATAAAAGACGTGTGGGTCGACCCAAGGCTAGGGCCGGCCACCCTCCCTTGATCGAGCCTCCACACCATATAGCCCAACACACACACACACACACACACACACACATAGGGTGAGGTTTATTACAAAACACTAAATTATTGTGAGAACAAAAAGAACAAACCTAATTTGCTTAATTTTTTGTCAATTCTTCTTACATACATATATGTACTTTATGTACATAAAAATCATTAAATCAATTTATTCATATGTTTTTTTAGTTTTTAAATGTTTACCTACACATGCGAAGTTTCTATAAAACAAAATTGTTTATATATAATTTATTTTTAAAGTTTTAAGAGAAATGAATAAACATTACATTTCAACCATTTTCTTATCTTTAGAAAATATAAGATCAATAAAATGAATAATTTGTTTTTGTTCTTGATGTTCTGGCAAAAAGAACTGTGTTCTACCTAGAACCCTCCCCTGTTAAACATACGGTACAAAAGAGGGATTTTGGAAATTGTAAAAGAACATACCTCAGTTAACCCAACCATACTGATTTCAGGATGTGTGAAACATGCAGCTGGGATGCTCAGATGATTAAGAACATGATCTTTCCCGGAAACTTGCTCAACAACTTTTTTAAATAGACAAATGTCAGATTAGCTAGGCAGCAATAAACTGGTACTAAATGATTGATTGAAAGTAAACAAAATGGTCACCTGAAATTCCCTGGGCACTTGCTGCATGTGCAAGCATCATTTTGCCATTTGCATCACCAATACAATATAAGTGAGGGACCAATTTTCCCTTTGAATCAATAACTCGCATGCGTTCATCAACGGGAATAAAACCACGTTGCGTCTCTACATTAACCTATGATAAGAAAACCTAATTAATTCAGTATTCTCTAGTCTTTGATCTTACTCACAGAAGCTTAGATGTGATACTGATAGGTTCACTTACATTCTCCAAACCGAGCCCTTGTGTAAATGGGGCCCTTCCGGTTGCAATGAGAGCAGCATCTACCTACAGTAAAATGAAAAAACACATCAGTAAAATGCATTAATATATATGTGTGATGGAAATATAAAACTGCTTTTGACTTGAGAATGGTCAAAGTCAAACCCACCTCCAACGTATCTTTTGGTTCCTTTGTCTTCGCATCTATAAGCTCAATTGTTACAGGTTTACCATCCTTTGCTGGAGTGATCTGTTATTACGGAAGTACTAAACAAGCATGAACATTGATGAATTAATGTCTACCCAATCCCCTAAAAAGAGATATAAGTGTAAGAACCTTGGTTGCAAATACACCAGTATGATAGTCAATCTTTCGAGGATTTATAAGAACCCTTTGAGCCAATTTTCCGATTTCTGGGTCGAATCCAGGCATTAACTGATCTAAAGCTTCTACAAATGTCACCTGTGAGACAATGACAAGTTTCATCAAATAACTGTATGATATTTTATTTAAATGATTCAACAAAATTGTACTGAACAATGTAAATTATGATGTTCAAAGTAATTGAAAAGACTAATGCAGTCTTTTGGTCCCTGGAGTAACTTATTTGACAACTAGCAAACATGTGATAGAGCAAAATAACTTGAGCTCAATATGTGCACTGCAAGCATGCACACACACATTGTGTGTGCGAGCACTTGCACATACATAGTCTACACCTATGTACACATACATTAATCTATCTATACACATTACACAAATAGATATATATATATACACACACACGTACGTACGTACATTACTCTGATGTTGAATTAAACATAAAATATTATGACAAGCACCTTATAACCTCAAACTTGACAACCTGGATTATCTCATTTGCATGGAAAAACTCAAACGCATCAAGCAACAAATAAATAATGCAACACAAGAACATATCCATATTCCTTTGTGTGTAAGGGTATTAGGGCCTTTTTTCTTAGAATTCAATTTTTGAGATAGTACAAATCGGTTCATTGTATATGACAGAGCCGTCCCTGAAAACTCTTGAAAAAAATTAGGCCTCGGGCGATGAAAAGAATTGGGCCCAAAATTATAGTTAAGGGTAAATGAATTACAAAAATAAAAACTTAGTGATGGAGGAAAGACTCGAACTTAAGATCTTTGAATTATTTTGAGATGGTTTTTGCCACTATACCACCAATGCTTTTTTGCATAATAAACGGATAAATATACTAAATATATAATTTAATAAATATATACAAGCTTAGAGAGATTTTTCGGGCCCTTTGAAATTTTGGGCCTCGGGCGTCGGCACGGGTTTGCCTGGCCCAGAGCCGGCCCTGGTATATGAGGTAAAACAAACTGAAAAAACAAGAGAAGACGAAGAAGAAAAGAAAGAAAGCTTGAAAGTAATTTAGTTCATGGAAAATATGTTCAAAAGGTATTAGTAATGCCCACCTCACTTCCAAGTGCTGTATAAACATCACTGAATTCAAGACCTATGTAACCACTTCCAACAATAACTATCCACTCAGGCACTGTCTCTAATTTTAGTGCATGATCACTGGTTATTACGGTTTTACCTGCAGGTAGCTGATCAGTAACAATTATGAACGTATCATAAAAGTCATTTTCTGCCTAAGATTCAAATGGTCTTGCTTGCAAATAGGAGGCTATGTAATATAGAACCAACACATTATAGTCAAGTGAACATAATTGTGTTAAGTACATAGCAGGTAACTTATTTGTAACTGTAAGCCACTTCTTACGACAAAACCACTAAAATAGCCATTATCAAACTAGTTAATGAACTACTCGTTTGCATTTCCAATCTTACAGTCACTTTTTTCAAAGAAGATACTTTTAATTCCCATTAAAGGTGGAGATCAAGACACCAGTAAAAACATAAATGAAGATATTTCAAGAAAGATAACCTGTGTGCAATAAAGAATAACTTTATTAACGGAATCAAGTTGTAAATGATTAAAAAAAAACTATAAAGGGAAAGATAATGTCTCTCGTCTATTTTCACCAGAATTTCTACAGTATCAAAGATCCTAAAATGTACCCAAGTAAATATGATCTCATAAGACTCTCCAATTAGAATGTTCAATGGATACTCTCTTATTTAGTTCCGTTTCTAAAGTTATCTTTCATTCCTTTTAGCTAAAATTGTTATTATAGCGCATAGCTCAACTAGAATGCTTTGGTGAGGGAAAATGGACGGATAAAGCGGCACTTACCATCAACTTCAACTCCCTTAGGAACAAATGGTACTGATCCAGTAGCTATAATAATGTCTTTTGCCGTAATAACTGTCTCGCTGCCCCCAGCTTTTCCATATTTCACCTTTTGTGGACCCTGCACATACATTCATAACAAATCGAACATAAGATATTTGTATGATCTGATGCGATTAATGAGAAAAAGGTGAATTGTATTTCTGATCTGATGGTCAGCAATACAGGACATACCACGACAGTGCCAACACCTGTCAATATGTCCACACCAAGAGATTTCAAAGAATTGGTCAAATTATTTCGAATTTTGGTGGCAAGATTTTCTGCGTGATCGGCTACCCCCTGTCTGTCATACCCAGTAGCTGCAACCTGCCAATATAAATTATTATGGGTTAGTAAATTCTAGTCAAGTGCCATGGTTTGCGAACATTCTACCTGTCTAAAGCAAATGTTTGGGGAGGAAAAAGTCTTTAAGATTGTGTTACCTTACAAAGACAGTATGAGAAAACAAGACCATATGATACTAGAACCAACATATCTTTACCCCAAAAGGGGGTGCAAACTACACTCTAAATTTTGAGTTTATTCCCACAGAACTTTGTCATTTAGTCTTTACATGAAGTTTCCTTGTGACCCGGTTTACTTAAACGGTGACCTCATCTAAATTCTATCTTACATCTGCCAGTGAAGCCAAGAACAACTGCATGATTCACGAGGAATATACCCAGTCATACTTTAATATTCTAACTTTTGGTTCTTTTATTGTGTGGTCGACACAACTCACCACAGTCGATTTACTTCCTAAGTCAACATATTTTTTGTAACTTGACTTCATGTGATTCAGGGCACACTGGCAAATCTTATCAAATTGTCAAGTGACCTCCAACTTGGTGATTTATCAATCATGAAGTGTTCATAAGTTACAGATCCCTTAGGTATGCCATGACTTGGAATTCACAACTTCTATCTAACATAAATGTTTGTCACGTAATGTTGAGGCTAGCCTACAAACCAGTTAAATTTACAGCCAAAAATTCGAATGAATTATGAATCTTTCCTATTAGTTACTTTTACAGACTACAACAGAGAGAAGTTAAGTGCACACAACATGATCTTACTGAAAGTAGTACCACCTGACAAGTACTTATAGACCTTTCTATATAATTAGTTAAGATAGAAGCTCTAGTTGGAATAAATAATATAAAGAAAAACGAGATGAAGAACTCCTCTACAATATCAGAGATACACAAAGGCAACATAAGAATCCCAAATGTCACATATAGACAGACATATATGGAAGAGAATTTATAGATGCTACAAACTAAAAATATATTTGATGAGTTACAGTCTTACAGATATACCTGTAATCCAAAAGACTTCATATGGTGTTCATTCTGAAGCTCTCGCATGCGACCACTAACAGCAAGAAGGGCTTTGGAAGGAACACAACCACGATTAACACATGTTCCACCAACCACATCACCTTCAATGATGGCCGTTTTCAGACCCTGCAGAGGTCAAATTCACGTTTGATTAAACGGAAATGCAGGTTATCAGGGGAAACTGAATGCATTTCCAAAAGAACTGATTATCACTATCTCAACTTCAAACATCAAAAGCCATCGGTATAGACCTTTCATTTCTTTGTAATATATGTTATTACCGTATTCATCAGCATTCAACAAATAACATTTGATGTATGAAAGAAAACCACAGACAAGCTTTTAGCAGAGCTATAGGATGCTCAACAGACATTCAAGGATATTATAGTTCACTGAATCAATGAATATACTTCCCAAAATTATCTATGACATGTGCACACCAACAGTTCAACTAAGTAGTGTTACTTCACATTCTCAGTTCTGACAAAAACCTAAATCAAATCAAAATTTCTATTCCCCTTAACTAACAACACTTTATTTTCTGTATATATACACACACACACAATTATCTACCGCAAACTGGATTTTAAAAACCCAAACTTAAACTATGACCCATCGGCTAATAACAGCAATTTAACCAGCAAAACAACCTGATCCGCATAATCATCTTACATTTGCACTTGATTTCGCTCACAAGGAGCAGAGGAAGGTACATTTCCCGATTTCGCTCATAATCATCCCTGTGAACGGAATCGAGTGGAAATCAAGTGTGAAACTGTGATGATTATGCAAGTGTGATTGTCTGAATAGTCACACGGAACCCGGTACGCCCCGGTACGCTCCGGTACGCGGTACGAAAACAGGTACACAATTCGGGCCTTTCTAAAAATCGGTACGTTGGGCTATGTTGTCAAAGACGCAAGGCGCAGGCGCAAAAAAAGCGTGGGCTTTTTTAAGAAAAGCGCACATAGAGAAAAAAATATAAAAAATATGTTATGCTTTGAAAATAAATAAGATTCCACATATAAAATTAAAAATACTATTATATATGCCATTTAAGATCATGTAGCTAATAGTCGGTTTCATTTTTTTCAGTTTTCCTGCTTATCCACTGCGCCTCAGCACCGTTTTTGCGCCTAGGCGCGCGCCTTTTTGCGCCTCAGCACCGTTTTTTTTTTTCAAAAAAACCCATTTTTGAGCCTAGGCTACCACCAGGCGCTATTGGTGCGCCTCGCTGCGCCCGGGCGCCTAGGCGCGCGCTTTTTGCGCTTTTGACAACATAGACGTTGGGGGGTAGGTTCATTTGGGAACGCTGATTCGGTACATGGTACGGTGTATCCTATGGCGTACCACTGTAGTTTGGTACACGTATCATCTATATAAAAAAGTATAAAATAGATCTTTCATTAAATTTTCAAAAACATAATCAAAATTCAAAACAGAAACTTCATAAAAGAAAATTCATAATCAAAACATAAAAAGCGGGAAAAAGTTAATGGGGGAAAAAAACTGTTCAGTTACCTATAAAAAGCGGGAAAAAGTTAATGGGGGGAAAAACTGTTCAGGACCTGGCTGTACCGGAATCTGACTTTTGGAACGCCGGTACGCTACAAACGGAAACGCGTTTCGTATTAATTAAAAACGTGTATTCACCGTTTGGAACACTATTATGGTACACAATCGGGAACGGTCCAAATTAGCGATCCGGTACGCGTACCGGAGGCGATTGGGGCGACTCTGTACCCCGATTCGGTACGGCCGATCTGGTACGCGATACAAGGGTCTTTTAGCGTTTCCTGTGACTATGTGTCCGATCTGCATCCAGAGCAGGCTTCTCTACTGTATACATCAGCATTCGAAAAAAAAACATTTGATGTTTGAAAGAAAACCGCACACACATTTTTAGCAACGCTATAGGATGCCCAATAGATATTCATGGAAAATTATAGTTCACTGAATGTTTGAATCAATGAATATACTTCCTTAAATTATCTACAACATGCGCACATCAACAGTTCAACTAAGTACAATATTACTTCACAGTTCAGATTCTCAATTCTGACAAAAACCTAAATCAAATCAATATCTGAGTCTATTTCACTTAATTAACAACAGTTTCTTTTCTTTAAAACATATGTTTATCTACGACAAACTGGATATTAATAATATAAACTATGACCTATCAGCTAATAATACCAACAATTTAACCAGCAAGGGCAACCAAATCGACATAATCATCTTACATTTACACTTAATTTCCACTCGATTTCGCTCACAACGAACAAAGGACGGTACATTTCCCGATCTCGCTCATAATCAACCCTATGAACGAAATCACTCCAAATCTACGATAATTATGAAAGTGCGATTATCCTTGCCCCTCAGCAACTAAACTGAAAGCTGACAGTGTTATTAACCATACGGAAATCTAATTTAGTAATTTCTCACTAACAACCTGAACAACTTAAACTGATCCTAACCTTCCAATCAATCAACCTAACTACACAAACAACAAAAAACCAGATCACCATCACCTTCTCAACAGCATGAAGAGCAGCACCATGACCACCAACACCAGCTCCAATAATGACCAGATCATAATCAAAACCTTTCGATTGAGCTCCGTTTCCGTTTCCATTCAAGGAAGCAAAAACCTTCATCTTCGGCTTCAATATAACCGCATTACTACACGCCGATCTGCATCCTGTAACAGCTTCGCTTCTGAGTCCGCAGAACCGGAGCTGGCTGGAGAAGACGCCGGGAGAGGCGGAGGAGGTTGCTCCGGCGTCGGATCTGACGGTGATCGGAGAAGCGGAGGAAAGTGAGAGAGAAATTGCCGATTGCATGTTGAAGGAGAGAGAGAGAGAGAGAGAGAGAGAGAGAGTAGGTTTTGGAGGCCTGTGGAGGTGTGTATTTGAAGGTGTATGTATATATGGTGATGCTTTGGGATGTTAGCCGGTGGAGACGACGGCGGAGTTAACGAAGTTGTGAGTTGTGTATTTGAAGGTGTTTTGAGTTTCAGAGTGGTTGAGGAGTTGAACAACGTCTAGTTTGTTTTTAAGATATTTATTAGTTGTTCCCACACCCCCTATATCTTATTTTCACATCCCTAGTGTTTACGGACCGTATACAAAATATACGGCCCGTATAGAATGTGTTTGAATAGGAAAATGCGCAGATAATGTTTTTTTTTATTTTACTATATACGTGTCGTATATAGTTATACGAGCCGTATACATTCTTATACTATTTGTAAAACGTATACTGCTCAATGGAATTATTTTGGTAGGTTTTTGATGTTACCAAATGTATACGGGCCGTATAACTATATACGGGCCGTATATAAGGATGTTTTTTCAAGTATAACGTTTTTTTCGGTAAAAACACCATCATTCTAGGGTTTCTAAACTCTTCATCACCTTTAACAACATTGATCGGAACACGCCGCTTAAATCGGAGTACAAGTAGAGTAACGTTACCGATCAGTCCGTTGATCGAGTAACTAGCAGAAGAACCCGACACAAACAAGTTCTCCACAGTTTGTTATTCAGATCTTTATTCGGTCATCTTTCCAAACTACAACACACGATAACTTTAAACTTTATAGTGTGTGATTTGACTAGGAAATGATTGGAGGTGATTGCTACTTTTAATAAGCTGTCATAGTTGTCAAATTCGATTTCAACAAATCTTTTCATTTTCCTTCAATTTCTAGAACATTCTCCGTAACATGAAGACGTGTCGGGTTCTTCTACTGGTATTTTAATGAAGTATTAAAGATTGAATGTGCAAACCCAACCCTTTTTTACTACGGAAACGGTGGCTATGCGAAATACAAACCGCAATCTTTTGTGACTATGGGAAACACAAGTTTTCTTTTTGAGCTTGATGGATGTCCGTTATCTCAGTTGAGGCGGGCATTGTTTAAATCTGAATATAACTAGATGTTACGTGTAACTTCATTAAACCAAGAACAAACCCTATTTCGAAACACATGTGTTCGTATCAGCGTTGTTTATCACCCTGTGTGAGCATTGGAAACCCGACAAACAGTCTTGACAACTGTGACAGCTTATCTATCTATGTGTGTCACATCCATCCTGTTATAGCAATCGATATGATTAATTTTACATATTTTTTTCTAATTAGCGTTGTTAACTACCAAAAGAATGCATACACAAATAGTTCTAGTGGACGAAGCAAAGAGATCGTTGTGTATCTGAATCAGGTTCTCAAACAAACACTACTAAAGATGAGTTGGTGATAAATACCGGAGCTGTTATCTCGGTTGTTCAGTACTTTCGTGATAATAAAACAAGCAGGCATTGATTTTGCCAAGATTGTTCGGGAGTAAATCACCACCCAAAGAACAACAACTTGTGAGTGTCGGGTTCTGCTAGTTATTCGGAATGTTTCGAATCATCACAGAAGACGTGTCGGGTTCTGCTAGTTATTCGGAATGTTTCGAATCATAACAGAAGACGTAAATCTTGATTCAGATCTCTATTCGGTCATCTTTCCAAATTACAGCACACGATAAGTTTACACTTTATATAGTGTGTGATTTGACCGGTTGTATTCAGTTATTTCTGTTGATCCACAAATTCCAACAAATATTTCACTCCAGTAGTTGAAACTTGAGCGCAGGAATCAATTCAAAACCCTCACCCTCAAAATCAACCAGAAACCAAAGGAAAAAGGGCTGATAATGGTGGATGCAAGCATAAAGTTCGAAAAATACTCAAGAAGATTGAAGGGTACACAACTAAAGGTTCAGTGCACGAAAAGTTTCTTACGAACGATATGTATCAGGAAGCTCAACTTGAACGGACGATATGTATCTTCTATCATGCGACGGACACAATTCTTGCAAGTTAAATCCACAATCAACGTATACAGATGCAAGAGAATGGCGAGTTATTTTCAGTTATTTCTGTTGATCCACAAATTCCATTGTTTAAATCAGAATCAGGTTCTCAAGACAAGGATCGTTCTAATAGATTAAAGAGAATAAACCATTTTTTACCCATAGTATACGAGCCGTATAACAATATACGGCCCGTATACAATCATCGTATACATTGTATACGATCGGTAAATTTTTTTTTTACCGAGAGTATACGGCCGTATAAACCGTATACGGCCCGTATACAAATGGTAAAAAATGGTAAAAACCTCTTTAATCTATTAGAACGAACCAATAAACGAAGAACAAAGCCTATTTTCAAAACACAGGTTCATACAGTGCTGTAATAGGTTGTGGTTCAGCCAAAAATGACATCTAGCATTACTAACGGTTCAAGTAAGTATCTAAAAATCTGAAAATTCAGGTTTACCTTGTTAGTTTCTCATGAGGTAAAACCGGTTTCAACATATGTATCTTGCTCAACTCTTGTGGGCCCGTATCGGAATCAGGCGTTGGAAGGATTGTAGTAGTAGGACATTGGCACCACTGTATACAGGTTCGTGCATTGTTTAAATCAGAATCAGCTTCTCAAGACAAGGATCGTTCTAATAGATTAAAGAGAATAAACCCTCGTTTCTTCATCTTCATCTTCAAGAACAATGATGAACAGATGATGTCAGATAATACTTCATTTGTCGAGAAACCATACTGTCAAGAAACCATACTGTCAAGAAACTAACATCTTTTAATTCTTCATTTGTCAGATAATACTTCATTTGTCAAGAAACCATACTGTCAAGAAACTAACATCTTTTAATACTTCATTTGTAACCGTAAGGATGATGCAAATTTGTACGTAAAGATCTCTACACAAACTCTTCTACATCTTTTAACCAATTGTCCATCACTTAAGACCTTGAAAGATTTGTTGAAATCGAAGAAAAGAGTAACTAGCAGAAGACGTGTCGGGTTCTTCTGCTAGTTATTCAGAATGTTTTGAATCATCACAGAAGACGTGTCGGGTTTGTATTTCCCATAGCCATTGTTTCCGTATACAAAATGGATGCAGTTTGCATATTCAATCTTCATTGCTTCATTAAAATTACAACACACGATAAGTTTACTTCTTGTTCCAAATGCAGCAGTAGGATCCGTACTTAAAGGTCTCTCTAAAATGCTTGGAAAATTGCATCAACTCTCCTATGAACGACAACTTGAGTGGTAATATGGCTATGAAGAATAGTATGGATAAGAAATTATCCACTGGTCAAATCACACACTATATAGTGTAAACTTATCGTGTGTTGTAGTTTGGAAAGATGACCGAACGAGGGTTTATTCTTTTAACCAATTGCCCATCACTTAAGACCTTGAAAGATTTGTTGAAATCGAAGATTTATGTATCTGAAACAGGTTCTCTGCCTTAGATCGGTCATTCCTTGTGATACATGAACGTTGTATTCTTGTCTTTCAACGTATACATAATCAGGTTCTCAAGACAAGGATCGTTCTAATGAATTAAAGAGAATAAACCCTCGTTTCTTCATCTTCATCTTCAAGAACAATGATGAACAGATGATGTTTTTTTCGTAGAACCGTTGGTATATGTCGACAGTTGAGTGCTTGTGCTGTAGAAACCGGTGATGAATTTGTGTACACAACTGAACGTTAATTGATATTGTTTTAGACAACAACAGATAATGAACGGAATGTTGGTGGATAACGCAAACAAGTTCTCCACAGTTTGTTATTCAGATCTTTATTCGGTCATCTTTCCAAACTGCAACACACGAAATGTACGTGACAAAACAAGTCATCTGCTTTCTGAATCTGAATCTGAATGTTAACTTTCCGAATAGCTACCAGAATAACCCGACACGTCTTCTATGATGATTCGAAACATTCACGAACCACAATGGACTCAAACTCATACTACTCACCCTCCCCTGAGGAAAGGTTTTCCCGACGCCTCAAGATAAAGCAGTTGGTTTGTGTTCATATCAGCATTGTTTATCACCCTGTGTGAGCATTGTAAGCCCGACCACTAGCAGAAGAACCCGACACGTCTTCTATGATGATTCAAAACATTCACGAACAACAATGGACTCACACTCATTGTTGCGAATTTGGTTTCTTCGGTACAGGCTGATGAAACGGAAGATTCAGACTCCTTACAACTCTCATCAAATGCCTCACCCTTCCTTTTATTCTATAAATATTAAATAAAGAATAACACCATGGCCGTAATCCCACGTTGATAGCTTCCGTTTTATTACAGTCATACGACACGTTTTCTTGTTCTTCAATCTTTGTTACTTGTTAATGTTTTATTTTTTTCTAATTTTAGAAAGGTTTGAGCACCTCACGACTGTAAAATATCTAGTGTGATTTACACCTTAAATCCCTTAAATACTTTGAGAAAAATCAAATTTTCGTTCCATACGGGCCGTATAAAAGTATACGGCCCGTATACACGTTCGTATACATTGTATACGCCCAGGAAAACGTATTTACACATGGTGTATACGGGCCGTATACTTTTATACGGCCCGTATGGAATAAAAAAACTTACAAAGTCTGCTGGCACAGATTTTGTTGCTTTTTTTATTTAAGCGGTATCCTTTATCTTTAAAATTGACGAGTTTTGTACTTAATGTTTCAAAATCTTACACGGTGTGTCCTTTAAGCATAACTTAGTCAATTTTAACAGTTAAGTGAAGGGCAAATTGGTCTTTTTACTTATTTATTTAAAAAAACCATTTAAACAATTTTAATAATTAAAACAATATGAATTATATTTTGTATTTCATACATATCTAAGAACACTCTCACTCTAAAAGACACACTCTCTTTTTACTCTCTCTCTCTCTCTAAAACTATACTCACCCTCGCCACCTGCCACCCCCACCCCCACCCCCACTCCCACCCCGATACCACCACCGCACCACATCACCACTATCACACCACAAGAATTCGCTGGATGTGAACACAGTATCTGATACAAGCTGGAACGAATCCAATTCAGATCTGAACATAACCAGGTCGAGCCTCTTATGGGTCGGAGTCCAATTCGGATCTGAACATAACTGGTCGAGCTTTGAAGTTTGGAGGTTGAAGAAATTTGGGGCTTAGAGTCCACTTCTGAAGTGCTGTTTAGACTAGTGGGTATGGAGAGCCTTATCTCCAAGGGAATGGGCCGCCACGTCTGTAACAACCCTCGGTAAAACCGACACCCTCATAATGTGTCTAATACTCTAGTATATTTTAGAATGTCCCAATATGTCTTATATTACACCCCGTACGTGAAAGCCAAGCCCGAAATACGTTATAGTTTATAAAATAAATTAAAAACAATAAATTTTAAGCTGAGGCGGGCCGCGTAGACCCCCCCCCCCAAGCTTTTACGCGGGCAGTATGAAGGTCTAGACCTGATTCATCTGATTTCTTAAGTCCAGGCGGTCCGCATGAGATTACCCCATTAGTTTACGCGGGCCGCGAGTGTCCTGAAGTGTGGCGCAGCCCGGTGCGGCCATGTGGCCCAACACCCGGACAAGCTAGTTGATGACCCAGCTAAGCTACGCAGTTGACCGGAGTCAACGCGGGCCGCGTAGCCCTATGTCTTCCCTTACGCGGGCCGCGTGGAGACCAAGTTTCAACACTATATAAGAAGGCCATCGGGTTTCACTTTCCGTCGCTCATTTCTTTCTTTCTAAACGAATTTCTAAAGTTATAAGCATTATAGTCGGGTATTATACCCCTAATTAGCGAGGTTCTGCTCTGTTGTAAGTATTATAACCCTAGTTTCATAACAGTTACGCTGCCCGATTGATTTAGGGTTCCGTAACAACTGTCGTGGTTCTGCCCGACGTAGTTGTTGGAATGCCGTCTCGGGGAGGGTATCATTAATATTTTCAAAGGGTTATGATACTAACCAATGTACATTTGTATAAATTATAGATTATATCCAGGATACCCTTACGCGAAGTCTAAGATAGCAATGTGAGTTTATCCTCTTTTTGTTAACCTTTTTGGAATGTTTTACAAAACCTTAAATGTTTACAATGTAATTAAGCGGTGATTGAGTCTTTGTAGTTCTTCAATTACTGCCGGTATTATGGGGTTTTGTATACAAAATTTATTACTACGAGTAGTAGTAGTAAGTCGGAATGACAGTACATTACCATTGGAAGACGAGTTAGCCAATGGGTAATTTGACCATAGCCACAGATCCGGTCGAGTGGCAAATACTGAATGAGTAATTGTGTAGAAATAAACAATGTGATCGCTCTCAATACTGTTTTAATTGATAAAATGTTTCTTGATTAAACTGGGATTCACTCACCAGTATTTCCGACTGACAAATGTTTTTAAAACGCGTTACAGGTAACAAAATGTGACAGCCAATTAGTGAAAAGCCAGCTGGAGAGCACTGAAGGCTTGGGAAAAATGTGGCTATAAAAGTTACCTAATAAACGATGTTTTAAATTCAATAAAATAGGGTTTGTCCCTATAAATGTATTGTAATAAGAAACTTGGGTTTTGCCCATGTGATTACTAATATCAAATATGGTGGTTTTACTCTGATAAACATTTCCTAACTACGGTCCTGATGTAAATTCCGCTGCCAAATTAAATTAACGAAACCTGATACCACCACCACTGAGCTCGCGTCCGCCCGTTCCCGGGACAGATAAGGGATCGGGGGTTGCGACAATGTCACAACCACGTAGGAGGGGCTTGAAGGGGATGGACCTAGAGGGTGGGGGATGAACCCCTTTATATATATATATATATATATATATATATATATATATGTATGTATGTATAGATGTGTGTGTGTGAGGAGAGAGGAATGAGGCCCGACGAGATCGGCTATGGGAGGACAAAGTTCACGGGGCTGGGGCGGCGACGGGGCTGGGGGGTGGAGAGTTTGGGGCGACAGCGGGAGGACGAGGCTGGGTGAAGATAATTGAAAGAATTTTAGGTGTTAATCATAGTGATATACTGATATCTATTGTTTGTGTTGATTTTTGCTAGTGTGTTATTATATCTTTATTACACATCTTTATGGTATTACCTATGCATACATTCGTGTGATTATTTGTGTATATACAAGGAACAGAGGTTTTAATTGTAAACTGGATGATTAAGAAAAGTAAACATTGATGATTGATTGGATTATATCTTAAATATTTATGTTTTCTACCTGGTGAGTCTTTCTTAATCGATTAACAGTTTGTATATGATTTGAACTCGGTGTTTATGGTTCATTCTGAACAGGACAAATTAGTGAGATAGGGTGGGAGTGGGTGGTGGTAGGTGGTGGTTGTTGGTGCATATGTTTGTCGACTTCGTCTTGTATCGAGTCTGGTAATAGGTTTGATAGATCAGGACACGTACAACGATAGAAACGGGAAACAGTGCAGAACCAGCCATGTGGATAGTAGCTTCAGTTTTCTCCGTCCAGTGCACAAACGCTACTGCACCTCTTGTGACGTCGTAGTTCATTGGTTTGCAGTCGAGAAACTGCTTGAAAGTGCAGCCTTGAGCTGCGTTTCCTCCAGACGAATCTCCATTCCCATTACGCCTGGCATTGCTTGGTCCGCCATTGTCTTGGGTTTGGTTTGCCTCGTACTGGGCGATAGCTGCTAGCGTTCAGCTCTTCAGCAGTTCTTGGCAGTGGGGGAGGAGGAGGTTGATCACGAGCGTTCACAGCTTTCCTGGGTGCCATGTTCTGACAGAACATAACACAACAGGGTTAGACATTTGTTCGATATCATCATACTAGACAATAGTAGTATATATATACACAGGCATATACCACATAAGTGACATCAAACAATTATTACCCTAGCAGAGTGTTTAATAGGCTGGTGTTCACGTTTGACCCTTTTCTTGCACTGAGGGCATCTATACGTGACAAAACTTGCTGTGGTTTTTGTGCACTGAATTCCATAATTATGTATGCATCCATAATTACGTAACTCCTTGCACAGTCCGCACAGTTCATTTCATCCTCGTATCTCTTCCTTCAGATAGGCCATTGTTTTCAGGTAAAGTCACGTATACTTGTGACATTCTACTTCTAGCATATGTAAATATCAATTATCACACATAATTGCACGTAATTCTTAATCAATGACAAGTGCTACTCCAGTGCACCCTAAGTCTCGTAGTGTCTTTTCTTGACTCTTGGTAAACAGTTTCAGGTAGTGGATGTCGTGGGACGTTTTATGCAATGAAACCTTTTTGAAAAATTATTTTCGTGAAAGGATCCTAGTGATTGTAGTCTAGACTCGAGAAGGAATCCTGGTTCACTACAATCGCAGCTCTGATACCAATCTGTCACACCCCTTTCTGCGGCGGAAGCACGAGGTGTGATCATGAAAGGTTCTCATTGCATACGAAAGGTAAACGTACTACATGCTCGTAAAAATAACTTCAATGCCAAACATTTCATAACTTGAAAACATAGGTTTAGTGTTTACATCACGAGATAGCATAAAACATTGTCTTGAAAGTTTACAACTTTATTTAAAGATAAACATAGACGACATCCAAGAGCATGAGTGAGACCGCGCGCACATCCACTTTTAGTTACCTGAAATACACGTGAGTTTTGGAAAAACGTCAACATAATGTTGGTGTGAATTCATGCAGTTTGTATTTCACGCTAGTATACTTTGTATGAAAACGTGATATATGTCTTGTAAAAATAAAGTATTCTTGTGTAAATAAGGTATTCTTGTATAAATAAAGTATTCTTGTGTACGAACCTCGTACAAATAAAGTATTCTTGTGGTATGAACTATAAAGTATTCTTGTATGTAACAGGGTTGTTAATGGGTTGCAAGGCCATTAACATGTGACACGACATAGGAAGTCACCAAACCATAGGCATTTTTCTAGTTGTCGATTCACGACGGAGACACAAAAGCACTACTCGGTACTAGTTTTCACCAAGAGTGTGGCTGTCCGGTCACCCGTTAGATCTAACCTTTTGTTCTGCGGTCTAAGTATGTACACGATTAATGGTGCTTATGGTACCCTATTCGTGACACGATTTCTCGTATCATTCCTCAAAATGCATCATACTTGGTACTAGTTATCACCAAGAGTGCTTCTTGTTTTTGTATCCATCATACCATTTATAAATATTGTAACATTTGTAACATGTATTTCACCCCCGAAGTTATAAAACTGAAAACAGTTAAAAGAAAAGGGGGAGCATGAACTCACAACTTTGCGTTCCTTGCGTCGTAAACTTCACCGGATTCGCTTATCTAGCGTCGTGACCTAAACGTGTTTTATTAACGTTAGTCACTAGACTTGTATCGCACAAGTACAAGTCACTATCTTTTGTATATGTGTAACACCCTATTTTCTATTTAACGGTTTTATATGCAAATACCAACAATTAGATGTGTAGCTAAGACTACACATACTATAAAAAATACGGGTTTATTAAAACTTTTACAAATTATAAGTTATTCTACATAACGTGATCGAATTCGTTGTTTAAAATATACAACGTGGCAAGGTGCGGAAGCATGTAACTATATCGTGTTCGGTTCTTCGTTGAGCCTGATCGTCTCTCGGCATCCAAAATGTACCTACATTTCATAAACATGAAATGCTTTAGTCATACTGGGATTAAAACGTGATTAAACGAGTCCGGGAAACAGTTGATTCTAAAAACAAGAATTTGGAAATGACCTCCACCGTAACTTACGGTGGCACCGTAAGTTACGGTGGCCCCTGTAATGTTATTTTCCTACCGTACAACAGTAGGCAACCACCGTAGCATTTTCATCTCCACCGTAACTTACGGTGGCACCGTAAGTTACGGTGGACTCTGTAACAGCCCAGTTTCCTTTTTGCCGTAATTGACACGAAATCTTTCGTATCTTTCAAACCGCTTGTCCGTTTAACCTACCGTTTCTTCCTACGTGATTGTGATTTGATTCTCCATCACATGGAGTTAAAATCCGACATCCGGCTTAATAAATTCTGAGACTTTTATGCCTTCGGCTTATTATCTTTTTACAAGATTTTGACCCGTTTACGCATTTATCACACACACATATTTGTTTGACCTTTATATCACATACACTACTTCAACTTAAGGTTATTTACCATATTAGGTTCTAACCACAGGTTTATTACACAATTTAAACCCATTTTCACTTGTATGCTTATTTTGACCCGTTAAGGGTATTTAAGCACTTTCGAGCCTAATTTCGCTTTTGATTACTTCTAGCAATCCATCACCACATTTCTTATCATATAATCTCCCACCACAACTGAATTTATGGTGGGTTTAATGTGGTGATCTATAAAAACCAATTTTTTACCTCTCGGATCATTATTTTACGGCAAAAACTCAAATAGTGTCATTTGACTAACATAATACCTCTTTCAGCTTCTATACTTATTCTAAGTATTTATCTACTCATAAAACTCGTTTCCAAACAACCTTTAAAGGTTGTTTGTTCAAATTAGCTAACAAGGGCGTTTTGGTCCTTTTTAGTCTTTCAATTACGACAAGGTCTTTTGAGAGCATGTTTGACCCATGATTCTTCTTTTGAATTATGATCTTGCTCGAAAAGTCAATATGCTTTTCAAAACGCCACTACCCTCTTTTAAAACATTCGGTTTACCCATTTAAGTAACCCATTGTCTATCTAAGACTTCATTAAATACTCATTGAACCTTAATTTCTCAATGAATCATTACTCTATTACACATACCTGGCTCGGGTCAATGTATTGACCTGATTTAATGCCTTGCTATAATATTCGCTAAATAGTAGCGATGCAAATATCATTTCTACATTTATTCCTGAAATCATATAACTCGACAAGAATCATTAGTCGCTATTATCAAAAGGTGGTATCTTCACCCTTTGACCCGTTTGGTCTAAATGACCGATTATATTGGCGAGATGACATGTATTTTCATCTCGAATATATGACTCGCTCCGATTTACATCGTGCGGTCGCTTTACTTATAATTCATTTCTTAACACTTTTCGGCCTATTAAGGCTTACTTCATAAGTGTCTTTTAAAGCCAATAGTTATGGTCGATGCATGACCAATTTACCGTTTTACCCTTATTGTTTGTTTTGGTTTACCCTATAAGGTAACCATTCAAAAGTTCATTTTCCATTTGTCATAAAATGATCAAATTACCGATTTAACTCCTTTTAAACCATCAACGTGGTTTCTTGTCATACTCAACTATCTTGTTCCGTACGTTTACACGCCGGAACATCATACCTCAATTATGTATTTATATTATTCGTAACTAATACGATAAGAGAATATTCTAAAATATAAGACTAGTGTAAGTTATACTTACCTTGCATCCGAATTATGCTTTTTCCTTCATTCTTGATTCGTTTGACCCGCTTTCACTCCAAGCTTCACCTAGCTTGTTTAAGCGCCAACTATTATTCATCATTTCACAAGGTGATTAGTTTAGTCATAACTTAATACGATCATTCCACCCTACGCATTTTATATTCAAGAATTATCATTCATCGTATTATAGGTCGGTTTGACTGTTTAAAGTCAACGGCCTATTAATCATAAGTGATTACATGATGTAGCTTTACTACTCATTTAACTACTTGGTCAAATACACGGTAGCATCATACTTAGGCTACCGTTTATTCACTTCGTTTACCAAGTTTTATAACCATAATTCATCGAATTAACACTACATTAATCTTTCTTAACACATGATGATATCAAGCTTCATTTTTAACATGAATTTATCATCATTTCCATTTTTTTTACACCAAACCCAATTCATGGTAATTATGATTCATGTACTCAAACACCTAAATGGTTCAAGTAGCATACTTTTATTATCTAATATGAGGATTCTAATCACACTTTAGACACTAACATCATCATATCATAAAAACCCATCTCTATCATGTATGAACAAGTACTCAATCATGTAAATTTGTTCAAGTACTTTGTTTCTACTATCAACTATGATGATTTCTAGCACAATTATATCATCATCTTCATTATCTAGCCATAACCCACTTAGCACATACAAGGGAAATCATCAATTCCCTAGTTTTCAACACTAGTTCATCAAATTGTTAACTAGGGTTGTTCCTACACATAGATTTCTTCACAACTACACTCATGGATTCATCATCCATTCCCAAATTGTGATTTTGAGTATTCATCATAACTTCAAGACATCACCAAATTACAAAATTTAACAGACGTTACGATCCCTTTGACTTGGTGATCATTTATACGCGTCCATGCATTGATTTGGGGCTTGATTCGAGCTCCAATTTGGTGAATTAGTTGATTTTAGGGTTTGAGCTCTCTTGGTCGCTCCTGATGATCGATCCACACACACAAAGTGTGTGTGGTGTGTGTTTTTTTTTATTTTATTAATAGAACTTGTTCCCTTTTTGACGATTTTGGTCCCTCAAGTTTTGTTAACTAGTAAGTAGGCTACAACCTACTTATTTTCAACAATACTTTGTTTTGTTAACTAGGTTAAACTTTGCTAGTTTAACTTAGTGAGTTCGGGGTAGTCATAACCCGTTTTATTTTAAGTCCCGTTAGCTCGGGCCTTCTATATACTTTGTTTTCCTCAAAGTATTTATCCTCTTTTAATTAACATCAAATTTATTTATTTAAATCCTAATATTAACCGGGTTAATTTTTACCACTAACGGTATTTTACCCGTCGTTACTAGTAACGTGGTTTAATTACCAAACCCATTTTTGGGGTGTTACAATATGTTTTCTTGTGTTAAAAATAATTTATATTTTTAACTAAGAGTCTTACTTATAATATTTTCTCAAAAATAAATATAAGTTTCTCGTACTTTGCACCCGAATTATGTATCTTGTATGTTGTATGTGTATTTTTGTGTTTTTACTTCTCAAGAGTATTTAGTGTATTTTCAAGTCCTAATACACTATCACGTATAATACATACTACATACATTTAGCACAAAGTTTGGTGATCAATAAATACATATACTTTCTCCAAAAATATACATACTTAATATCCATTTTGATCTTGAAGAAATCATCATTTCTTAACACAAAAATTAGGGGAAACCTTGGTAAATATTTTAGTTACACTTTTAGGGAATAAGTTTCTCAAAAACTTACATTTTTCTAAGTGTCAAAATTTTACAGAAATTTTGACAGAGTTTCCCCTAAAAATGGAGGTTTCCCATGTTTTCAAAACATGTGTTTATTTTCTTTTAAAATCATCATCAATCAATTTCAACAACAATCATCAACAACATATACTAATTTCTCTATTTCATGAACTTGAAAAATTTATAAAAGTGTGTAGTAACTTACGAGGGTATTTAGCAAGTCTTGTTACCCTTTAAAGTGTGATTGCTTCTTTAAAAACTCCATTTTTAAAGAATATGATTCTTCGCAACTTATGTTCTTGTTTTCTAAAAATACTTCTTCATGTATTTTTCTTGTTACACATGTGTTTCTTTACTTTGTTAACCACTAAAAATGATGTTTATTTATGTAAGAACCAAGATTTAGTGAAACTTGTATTTTTAACTTGGTTTCTTGGTAAATCATACTTGAAATATTTAGATTTACAAGACTTTAAACTTGTTCATCATTTTACAAGAAACATCATATTTATTCAAGTTCATGACTCTTTGTGAGGATGATTCATAACCTTTAACATATTCATCCCCTCATCTTGCTAGATTATGTTTTTAATCATGATCTAGCAAGACTACATGATGATCAACATCATTTCTACAAACAACAATATTCAACAAGTATATCAACACTAAAACAACATGATTTTTTCATATTTAAAGCTTATGTTTAAGTTTCATCTTCAAGTTTCTTAGTGTTCTTGAGGTTTTCATCATACTTTAACCATTAACCACTCTATACATAAAGTAAATGAGGATTCAAGAGACTTACTACTAGCCTTTAAGCTAGGGAAGATCAAGAGTATAAATGAGGTGGTTAATAGCAAGTAGAGAAGGTCCTTGACAATCCGTGAGCTCCACGCTTTGTGATTCACCTTGTAGCACCTTGTTGTACCCTTGGAAAGCTTGGACAAGGATCGAAAATGGTGAAGGTGATATAGGGGGTGTTCGGCCGAAGCTTCAATGGGGAGGGAGAGAGTGGTGTTTTGTGTTGAGTGATGAAGGTGACAAGAATTATGGACTTGTGGTTTCTTTAAATAAACTCCCAACATCATATTACCCATTAGTTAAAATGCTCCTTAAGTGCCTTACATACATATTAAACTAATCAAGAAAATCAAAGTGGGGATCCCACTTCTAGAACCGGTTGGGGGGGGGGGGGGTTGGTTTAGTTGGGTTCTAACTAGGTAGCTAAAGATCTTGGTTGAAAACAAAAGGTAAGTTAGTGCTTTATGGTGTGTTAAGTAATATATAGTGTGTTAGGGTGTTCGGGGACCCTAACTAGCTTAGAAAAATAAAAACAATGTGTTTAACAATATTTTTGTGTTCCAGGTAATGTCCGGTTGTTCGGTTAAGTACCGGTTCGTTAAAGTGCTAAATTGCACCGTTTAGTGTCCTTCAAGTATCTTTTTGTAACCCTTTCAATTCCCAACACTTGGGGAAGACTCTGGATAATGAAACGTAAATTCTGCATGATATTTATATGTTTAAAAGCTGATTTAAGCTGATTTTAATAAAATTTTGCACTTAAAGTGCATTTCGGGTGCTTTTTAGTGCGTATTTTAGCTTCCGGAATGTCTATATGTTAACCCTTGTATGTACTCTTAGGTTTTAATGCATTCTGGACGTTGGACCTACACCTAGGCTCCAATTCTATTGTCTAACTGCTTTCTGCAGTTTTGTTGACACAATGTGTCTTACCGGTGAGTTTACTAGTATTTCTGACGCAACGCGGTTCATTAATGCATAAAGTAATTCTTGTAGTATAAAACGTGCATGAATTCACTTGTGTAGTATGGAATCAGATAATGTTGACATTAAAGCACATAATTGCAGTCATTAAATAATAATTAAAGTGTACGGAAATTA
>JARYGA010014893.1:0-43694 GCA_030545235.1 Helianthus tuberosus | reverse complement strand
AAGTCTTATAATGACATGCAGGCTAGGTTATACCTTTAAGAATTCTTATTTAATATTTAAATAGGCAGATTATTTTAAGAGGAACGATTTTTAATTTATTTATTTCATGTATAATATATTTATGCATAAAATGACATAAATGAATTTTTTTTTTTTTAAATTTAACATTCCATTAAACATTAAAAGGAGTACACATTGCCCAAACGAGACTTTTAACAGAAATAACTTGCCCACGCAGGGGCTAAACTGATAATACAAGTCCTCGCAGGGACTGATTACTAAGATAGGTGTCCACGCAGGGACTAAAAAGACAAGTCCACGCAGGGACTAAAGAGACAAGTCCACGCAGGGACTAAAGAAAGGCAAGTCCACGCAGGGACTAAGTACATAGATAAAATGTCCACGCAGGGACTTGATTGAAATAAGGAAATACAATAATACATATAGGGACTCAATGATCCCTCTTCTTCTTTCCTTTTAACAAGCTTGCTAGGCCATTGAGAAATCCCCGGTTGTTCCTAAGCTCTTCTTGAAATTCTCGTTCCAACCTGTTTAGCCTGTGGAGGATTTCCTCCTGTTCTGGTGGGGAAAACCGTGGTGGCTATGGCTGGTGCTGAAACGGAGGTTGAGCAGGTATTTGATACCCATGAGTTGGGTATCCCACTCCCCAGGGGGCTCCATATGGTCCTTCAGGATGAAGGGCGTTGTAGTTTGCTGCTACATGGTATGGGTCGGCTTCAGCATAGTTGTAATTAGTGTGAGCCAGCTGCTCAAATGGATTGTACACCGTTGAACCGGCGTATGTAGGAATCGGGTTACCAAAACCCAATGGTGGCGGCGCAATAGGTACAGAATCTACCTCTGAAACTGGATTTGAAGGCCCACCCATTTGTGGGTCTTCATGCAGTGGCGGATAGTGACTGCCACTTGAGTGTTGGGGGGTGCTAAAGTGAAAACCCCTTTCTCGCACGGACATTCGTGCGCCTGTTCTTCTACGCCTCGGTGGTTCTGGAGGTGCAAGCTTGTAACATCCCTATTTTTATATAAGAATTATAGGTTTGGTTAAATTTATTAACCACTAGTAACTAGTTTATTTTTAATATAAATATTCAACCCAAATAGTTTTAAACACTATTTTATATATAGTTGGTTGAAATATTATATTAATTAATGGGCCTGGATATGAGTGACCTTTCTAAATAAAATAAAAGTCTATAAAAACTTATATTATTAGACGGGTAGTTTACGGGTAAGTTGACTATTAAAAATATGAAGTTCTTAGACGGGCCAGGAACCGTATAATAATTAAATTATAAAAAAATACATTGTATTTTGAACCTACTTTTAATGAAACCTAGACCCAAATGTAGACAAAAATATTCTCATTCTGATGACATAATTATTATTTTATAAAAAGTAATATTTTAGAAATTATACGCGCCAAATAACTGAAGCAGTTAAATTAATTATAATATATAAAAATAAAATATAATAATAATAGTAATCTACGTAAGAAATAATAAAATAATAACAATAACTTACGAATAGAAAGAATAAAATAATATAATAATAAATTTCAAACTAACTTATGTATATATATATTATATAATATGTAGACATGATACGTGTAACCATAATCTCAAAACAACAAAGTTAGGGTGGCCGGGGCACCATCGGTGACCCCATGCGGGGACCGATCTCACCGATCGGTGAGGTGCTGCCGGTGCAGCGGGGAGCCCAAAACGGGGAGCCAAGGCGGTGGGGAGTCACCGAAGAGGGGGAGTGATGGTGGTGGGGCCAGCCGCAATTTAGACCAATCAAACATTTTCTTCTTTTTTTTTTTTTTTTTTGAATAAAAAAACAAGGGGTGTTAAGAGGGGAGTGCCGCCATCAAAATGGGGTGTTAGGGGAGTTTAAGAGGGGAGTTGACGTGGCACTAGTTGGTTGGTTGGGCGTAAGAGAGGGGACTCACCTCTTAGGTGAGTGCCCCTTACACCCTTAGATAAAGGTGTAGGTGGCTGACAACCTTAGTCCCCAAGGCAACCCTTTATTATAAATAGAAAGCATTGATTCAGATAATTAGTTGCCTCTTTTTTTTCTACTCTAAAGTATCGCCTACCTTTTCCCATTTCTATAGAGTTCTATGTTATTATTATTATTATTTAAACCATAATAATAATAAGGTTCTGCCCCGCTTTAAGTGTTTTAACTCCCGATCACCGCTACCCTTTCCGATTGATCTAAAACCCAAAACACATGTCAGGGCTCTGCTCGACTAAGTTGTTGGGATTTTGTCTCGGGATATTGGGACAAGGTTGAATTAGGGGTATTATACTTACCACGAGTGCATTATATATTTTTTTATAGCTCAGACGTTATACCCAAAATTTATACCAGGAGACTTTCTAGTTGAACCCTAAAGTTACAAAGTGGGTCCATTTTCTTTTCTCGCTATTTTATTTCCTTTTTCTTTATAATATAATTATATTCAAAATTGTCCCAAACCATAACAACTCTCACCAAAACTATTATTTATTATTATATTTTATAAAAGGAAACCTTAGTTAAGACCCCTAAGTAATCCTGTATAATTCCTAAAAATTTCAGAACAATCAGAATCAGGATCAGGACCCCTAAAACTCAAGGGGGGATAACCCTATTAACAATTATCTTCACAAAACGTTGTCAAAATTCAATTTCTCGATTCCGTCGACTCAGCAGGGCTACCCAGGTGGCAAAGCAGGCCTAGCCTACTTTGTCATCCCAGGCGACACGCGACAGGGACCATTGGTTCCTTCGCGACACGCGGGAGGTTCCAAATTCGGGTATAAATACCAGGAGTCGGGACTTGAATTCTGCAATTGGAACGACGATAAAATTCGATTCAGGCACGGAGATATCATCCGAATACTCTCAAAACACACACGAATCACTAATTAGTATAGCGGGGTGCTGCTGCAAACAGGGTATTAACTCGATCACTGCTACGATTCAATGTCCGATCGATTTAAACTATCCGACCGGATGTTTAAGCGCTATCCTTTGTCATTAGTCATGATTTCGACAGGATGTTTGAGTACCACCCGAACTTGGGGAATACTCTGTCATTCGTTGTGAATCCGATGGATGTTTAAGTGAGTGCACTTTGTCATTCGTTGTGAGGGTTTTAATCTCGTGAGTTATCGTAAATGCTGTATTAAGTTACCTACCTAGTTCGTGTGCACGAGGTTACAAGGCTAAATCAATAAGCTAAGCTCTGCCTGTATAAATCTGCAATATATCAAGGCTTATCTGTAGACTAAACTTTGGCCGTATGAATCTGCATGCTTATAATGTGAGTCATTCTCTTTTTATCAAATCTATTTACAAAAGCATGTTTATTTCAAAGTTATAATTACGGGGATTAAGTCTTTGTAATCACCAAATTACAGCCGGTATGTGGGGTTTTGTATACATTACTTGATAATCGTCACTATTGGGGCAGCCAATGGGGGATATGACCATAGTCACAGATCCGGTCGAGTGACAAATACCGTGGGTAGTTGGTTTGATATCAGAAACATTGTAATCGCTCTTAATACTGTAAATTATAACAAACATGCCATTTTTAGTAAAATGAATGATTCACTCAGTATTTTCCGCTGACAAAACCTTTTTAAAACGCGTTTCAGGTAATTACAGTAGATTGGATTAAGAGATGGATACGACACTGAAAGGCATCAAGAAGTGGCTTATTTTATTAATTAAATCAAATTAAGAAATATTGTTTTATGTAATCAAATTTATCTTTATTTAAAGCTACCATTGTAAAACATGGGTTTATTCCATCTATTTAATAAATAAAATCCGGTGTTTTCTAAACTCTGATATTTTTCCTAACTCACGGTCCTGATGAAATTTCCGCTGCAACGTTTTCAAAATAATCACCGGTACCACTGGGCTGTTCGCGGCTTTCGATTCCGTCCAGGGTGGGTCGGGGGCCGTGACAGAAGGTGGTATCAGAGCCATTGCTTTAAGCCTTTAGGTGTTGTAACAATAATACCTAAGTTTGTATAAAAGAGTTAGGAGATTGCTGTTAACTTGTAGCACACATTATAGCATTTAGACTTGAACTTAAGAAAAGATGCCTTAGTATAAACTTTAAGATAAGCTTAGTACTTATGTGGAATAAATTATGATGGGTTTTTTTTTGTATGCCATAAGAATGGTAATTAGAATATTACAAGATATGATAAATAAGCAAGAATTAATAAGTAATTATTGCTTATCTGATATTACTTGGTCTAGAATAAGATATGTTATGGGAATACAAGTTTCCTTAATTCTGGATAAAAGCCCTAATGAAAGAGGCACTTTTGAAAAGATACTATTTATGGGAAATAGAAAATTTTCTCCGGCAAGACTGGGTATGGTGTAGCAAACTCTCCAGTTTGTCCGGATATATTGAAGTTACCGCTCCGGCGAGAACCGGATAAGACGGGGTATGTAATATGTCAAACAAGTGACAAGATTTCCCTAAATAGTATCATGATCTGATATTTGAATTAATTTGGAAATACGAATCTGTTAAATACATTGACCTAATAAATGGTATGTTTATTTCAGCATGTGAAATATGTGATTATATAGATATGTATATCTATAAGAAATTCCAAAAAGTCAATTAGGAATAAAGCACAAGCATCTGTGTCTAGATTTCTTTATCAGGAATCTCTTTTCCGATATCAAACATTATTTTGTTTGATCATTTACCTCGTAATTCGTACGACAATATAAACAATAGAAACCCTTTAAGTTGGGACACCATCAAAAGTATAAGAATTTCTAAATGTGTTACCATAAACTATTAACGCAAGTAAGAAATATGCAAAGTTGTAATAATGTACAATAAAATACATGAAAATTTAATTATAAGTCCACAGAAGTTGAAATATATCACACACAACTTTTGAGGCAAGACCTTTGGAAAATATAAATTGGGCACAATGAGACCAATGCTAATTCCGTTAGTAGAAGAACTAAAAATAACACTTTACCCTGTGATCCTATAAACGACATAAATATCACTGAGGTACGTTGTAAATCATCGGTGAACAGTTTAATCAGAGTCATAATTATTATCACTGAAAAAGGAGTCACATACCTTTGCAAACTCCCTATTTCATTTTATTCACATTCCCTGGTAAAATCACTTAACAAACAGTTATTACACGAAATTCCAGATAAAAGTTCTTATATTTCTTTCGTTGAAATTCTGACTTCTGCATATAATGAATTAACTTTCGTTTTTCTACTTCCATTAAAGGTCATCATACCATGAACATTTCTTTCATAGTAGCGAATATTGATCTATTTCATTTCTTGGTAAATCCACACATTACACATGCACTGTTTGTTGTGCATGTGATTCGCTTGCTTTATAAAAGACCACTGGAGGGCTTCATTCCGATTTGTTATTTTATCCAAACTCAAATATCATTCCGCTTTTTGTACTATGAACCGCATTATTGCAAAACGATAACTCTTGGATATCGAGTCAATGAAATTCTTGAAAAACTCAATTTTCTTTGGCATACATAATTTTTGTGGCGACCATGTTCGAATTTTCTTATTAAAAAACTCGTTTTGTTTAAATCAAGTTCAATTAATTAAATTTGCTTGCAGTACGTAATCAATTCAAAGTCCCTTATGATAAATCGAAGCCATCATATTCAAAATAATCCCAACAATCACTTCATTTCTCTTGAAACATAACATGCTTAATTGGTCTTTGACTTCATTGAATCGTTTCTTTGAGTACGTTCACCTTGTGATGACGTTTTCACAAAATCTGAAGATTGCTCTAAATCTCGGATTTGATTATTTGTTTATTTATATTGAATCCGCTTTCTTGATTTATTCTATAAAAGCAATCTTAAAACAATTGTGTGCTAAGATCATAATATACAAATTTATGTCATATTTCAGTATATCTCTTAATGGTTCTTACAGCATTAATCGAGCCTTTCGTGATAAATTTAATTGATTATATATACATAAGTAATTACCTAAATTACAATATAGTATTACTATATTTAAAATTCTTGTTAAACCATTGAGGTAAAGAATTTATATTTTTATAAAAGTATGAATGAGATATACTCTCATTTAAATTTAGGTTTAAGTTATTATTTTATGATTAGTAATAAATTAAAAACAGAAGTGTTAATATTTTAAATACTAAGGTTATTATCAAGAGCAGGTATTGGATAGCCTAGCCCTAGTTAGACATGGACTGGCCACCTATGCTTAAACAAGGCAGCACTAACCAATATTTAACCATGATAAATGACTAGTTAATAATTATACTTATTTAGTAAATTTGAATTATATATTTTACTTTGTATTGTAAGAAAAAGATTTATTTTCATAAAACAATACAAGAATTAGAGGAACAAATAAAATTATTTAAATAACTGTCTAAGTATTCATGAACAAGACATTTATACTTATATATAAATTGTTCATCTTGTTTAAATATTCTACAATACTTTTATAATATATGTATTTTAATATTAAAATATCAAATGTTATTTACTCAAGCCAATATCTAAGTATGATTGACATTAAAATAAATATTTACTTTTATGATTTAAAATATCTTATTATAAAATCTTATAGTTAAACATATTTGATTTTAAAATGATAATCGTGAATTCTAGGATCAACATAAAACATTTATCATTATTTTGTCGAAATTAGGACGGGTTTTGAGATTCCTATTAAGTGTTATTTACAAAATATTTTACAAATACTTTTGTACAATAAATATTTTTACACTTTTATTTACAATTTTTATTTAACGTTATAAATAATAAGTGATTTCTTTTACAAAATAATAATATTAAAATATTTGTAAAGAAATAACTTCATTGCAGTATCTTGTAATATATATTACATAGTAAATATAAGTTATTTTATATAGTATAGTAAACTACTAAAACAATATTTATTTAAAAGTAGTGACCATTTACATATAGTAAAAATACGTAAATTTTGATATATAAGATACGGTTCAGACCGGAACACAAATAATATATATATATATATATATTACATTTGTTTTACAAAATATAATACTATGGTTGGTCATGCTAAAACAACTTGTTTTTATTATATTTTGATCTCTAGGACATAGTATGAAAATATATATATAGTCACTAATAGTGTACTATCACATTGTTTCACAATTAAAATAACTTGGAACTCTAAACAATAATACACTAACTTTATTATCTTTTGGTGTATCTTTACAATTCACTCATCTCAACACTTTGATTTTCTCATATCATAAATATTTGACAAATCATTTTTTTCATACTTTTATTTCATTTGGAATCTGTCAATTGTAAGTCTTCCTCAGTTGCCAATCAAAGTAAGCTTTCTATTGATAAGAATTTTTTTTTTTTAAATTCCTTCACATTTATTTTGGCTTGAACCTAGTCATCTTGAAAATTTAATCATTTCATCTCATTCGTTTGTCATCAATTTCTTGAACTAATTCAGTTGAACCCTTTAAATCATACTTATTATACAACTCTTATTCACAAAATTTGATAATTTAAATTCTGTGTCATCTACCTTAAATTTGTTTTTATTGACTAAAATATGACATGAGTCTAAAAGAAATATCATAACCCAAATCTCGAGGACGAGATTTAAAACAAGGTGGGGAGAATGTAACATCCCTATTTTTATATAAGAATTATAGGTTTGGTTAAATTTATTAACCACTAGTAACTAGTTTATTTTTAATATAAATATTCAACCCAAATAGTTTTAAACACTATTTTATATATAGTTGGTTGAAATATTATATTAATTAATGGGCCTGGATATGAGTGACCTTTCTAAATAAAATAAAAGTCTATAAAAACTTATATTATTAGACGGGTAGTTTACGGGTAAGTTGACTATTAAAAATATGAAGTTCTTAGACGGGCCAGGAACTGTATAATAATTAAATTATAAAAAATACATTGTATTTTGAACCTACTTTTAATGAAACCTAGACCCAAATGCAGACAAAAATATTCTCATTCTGATGACATAATTATTATTTTATAAAAAGTAATATTTTAGAAATTATACGCGCCAAATAACTGAAGCAGTTAAATTAATTATAATATATAAAAATAAAATATAATAATAATAGTAATCTACGTAAGAAATAAAAGAAATAATAAAATAATAACAATAACTTACGAATAGAAAGAATAAAATAATATAATAATAAATTTCAAACTAACTTATGTATATATCTATTATATATAATAAATGAAAGTTATTTGGGCCACGTGTCACTTGATTAGGGCATCCTCAGTTCTCTTTTCCCGCCCAACAGTGCCATCCCCTTTTCCTTATATAACCTCTCTTCTCACTTCTGATCTTTCTTTACAAACGCCTAGGGTTCTTTCTCTCTCTATATTCAGGCGATTCAAATTTCACAAACCCTGCAAATTATTGAGATAATTCTTTCCATCCAAACCTTAATCTTCTTCAGACGCCACCATAAAATATTCTTTTGTTCATCGATTACTTCATCAAAAGGTTTGTTCTTTTTTTTAGTTGAAATACTTTCATGATTTCCTCTTATTTACACTAATCCTAATTTCTACTCGTAATCTAATCATATGGTTCCAGGGTTGTTGTCATCAAAGTTGAAATCCGCTTAGCTGCGGATAAGAGAACTGCCATAAGCTGGTATGTTTGAATATGTTTTGAAATTAGCGTTTTTTTCTAGATGGTGATGATATGAGTATAACATCTGTTGATTATTGATGTTTGAGTATGTTCAGCCATTATTCTTTCTGAAATTAAAGTTTCATTGGTATTATCTGTTTGTAACAGCAGTGGTTCAGCATCTACAGTGGATTCAACATCAGGTGTTTGCTATTATTGTTTGATGTTGTTTGCTATTATTGACTGATGTTGTTTGCTATTGTTGTTTGATGTTGTTTGCTATTGTTGTTTGCACTTGAAGATATCTTAATTAAGGTAATAATTGTATTACATCCTGTTGAAAATTAGAATTGATAAATTTAGGGAAAGTGAGGTTGAAAGTTAATAACCCAACAGTGGAGCATTTCATTCTACAGGTTCCATAAATTAAGGGTATTCTCATGTAATGATGATGATTGTTCCACGGTTGTTTCCAGTATTATTGTTCCAACATCGTTTAAAGTATGTGTTTTTTGCTACTCTGATTTTCAATTTTGAGTTTTTTATTTTGAAGTGATATACTCTAATTCTCGGTTTAAATTTCAGTCTAATCACAGTTGTTTGAAATTCATACAATCTGCTGCGGGTTATTATAGGTTTGTATTCAAAGAAGCGTAAAGTTTAATTAAACACAAAGAAAGATTATTAAATTTATAGTTAAAATAATTTTTGCTTATGTCTAAATGATGATGGTGATTATAATTGACTTGTGCAGAAGATGATGATGTAGAACCCACAGTAGTTCCTACTAAACGCAAGAAAGGATCTGCTATTGTTGTAAGATAAGATTTTATGTTACTAGAGAGTCTAGAGTAATGGTGTTTCCCACCTTTTTTGTATTAAAAGAAGCATAAAGTTTGTTTTAAAGGAGCTCTTTATGAACAAAGACTGATGAGGCCTATCCACTGTTGAAGACAAGGTCCTGTTAAAGACAAGCACTTTATGTACCTAGAGTTTGATTAATCAAAGGAAAACGACTGTTTAGTATCAGCAGTGGTTCAGCATCTACAATGGATTCAAATTTAGTATTTAATTATCAGTGGTTCTTATGTAACTTTAGTATTTCATTATGAGTTTGTTTCATGTTGTAAGAATCAGTGAATTCTCAGATAATAGATTGCTTTGCCGGATTAGATTATGTGTTAAATTATAGTTCTTTAAGTGATTGTTTCGTTTTCTTGAATTCTATGTAATTTTGTAAGAAAGGATTCAAATTTAGTATTTAATTATCAGTGGTTCTTATGTAACTTTAGTATTTCATTATGAGTTTGTTTCATGTTGTAAGAATCAGTGAATTCTCAGATAATAGATTGCTTTTCCGGATTAGATTACGTGTTAAATTATAGTTCTTTAAGTGATTGTTTCGTTTTCTTGAATTCTATGTAATTTTGTAAAGAAGTACAATAACAAGCAGTGGTTTTAACATCTTTTTGCAATTTGGTCAATAGTTAATGGAAACCCCTGTTAGGTTGAACAGTAGATGTTATTAACTTAAACATCTGTTCAGGAAAACGACTGTTTGCACTTTATGTACCTAGAGTTTTATTAATCAAAGGAAACGACTGTTTAGTATCAGCAGTGGTTCAGCATCTACAACGGATTCAAATTTAGTATTTAATTATCAGTGGTTCTTATGTAACTTTAGTATTTCATTATGAGTTTGTTTCATGTTGTAAGAATCAGTGAATTCTTAGATAATAGATTGCTTTGCCCGATTAGATTATGTGTTAAATTATAGTTCTTTAAGTGTTTGTTTCGTTTTCTTGAATTCTATGTAATTTTGTAAAGAAGTACAATAACAAACAGTGGTTTTAGCATCTGTTTGCAATTTGGTCAATAGTTAATGGAAACCCCTGTTAGGTTGAACAGTAGATGTTATTAACTTAAACATCTGTTCAGGGTTAAACATATGTTTGGGGTTTAACAGATGTTCGGCTCTAAACCAAACATCTGTTTAAGGTCAACATCTATTTGTGTATTGGTCCTGTTGTGAAATTTGTTTGACCCAACAGTGGTTTAAACCACCAGATAAACATCTCTTTATTTGCAAACACCTGTTTATGGTCAAACTTCTGTTTATGGGCAAACTTCTGTTTAAGGCGAAACATATGTTTCTTCAAAATCTGTTGACCATTGACTGACCAAACATCAGTGTTTAAAAAACTGTTGGGTATCCACTGATAGGAAAAATAGCCACTGCTCACTTTTTTTATTGTTGGCATCTATTGATATTGACCATCAGTTGTTTTCCTAAAAAACAGCCACTGCTCACTTTTTTGTTGTTGATGGTGTTAATTAGTGATAGATTGAAATTATCAAATAAAAACTAAAATTACAATGAAATTACCATTTTAGGAAGTCTTTACATACCAATGAGGTAAGATTTCCTCCAACATTGTTTTGATCATACAATTTAAAAAATTCTTTATAACTATTTGTTGGAAATCAAATCAGTAATTAATGCTAATTTCTTGAGCTTTGGACATTTAAAACATGCAAAATGTGAATTTCAAACTCACGGTTTAAAAATTAGAAAAGTCATCATGACAATGACAGTTGCTTTCAAATCATCATCAGTAATTACTAATAATATCAGTAATTACAGAAAAGTCATAATGACAATTGACGTTCGATATCTACTGATAGGAAAAAATAGCCACTGGTCACTTTTTTATTCTTGACATCCATTGATATTTACCATCCATGGTGTTAATTAGTGATATATTGAAATTATCAAATAAAAACTACAATTAAAATGAAATTACCATTTTACCTAATCGTTACATTGCAATGAGATAAGAGTTCCTCCAATATTGTTTTCCTGATGAAATTTAATGTTAAATTAAAAAAAAAAAAAAATACTTGATGGGTATTTGTTGCAAATCAAATCACTAATTAATGGTAATTTCTTCTGCTTTGGACTTTTAAAATATGCAAAATATGAATTTCAAACTGACGGTTATTATCTCTTAATTAAGGTAAAATAAATATTAGAAAAGTCAACATCACAATTGCTTTCAAATCAGATCACTGATAATTTCAGTAATTTTGAAATTAAATTTATGCAAGATGGTAATTTACAATTGACGTTCTCTCTTTTTTTTCCCTACTTTGTATATGATTACTAATATTTATTTACTTTAGGAGGGATATAAAGATATACACTATTTACCTTTCAGTTCCCAATAAACATTATAACAATTGCGGTCAAATCAAATCAGTAATTACTAATAATATCAGTAATTTTGAAATTCAAAATTCAAACCATATATATTTTTATCCTTAATGTTAAATTAAAAAATAAAAAAATACTTTTTGACTATTTGTTGCAAATCTAATCTAATCAATAATAATTAATTGTAATTTCTTGAGCTTTGGACTTTTAAAATATGCAAAACTAGAATTTCAAACTGACGGTTATTATCTCTCAGTGATTTTGAAATTTTGAAATAAAAAATATGTAAATGGTAATTTAAAATTGACGTTCTCTTTTTTTTTTTTCCTACTTTGCATATTTCAGTTCCCAAAAAACATCATAACAATTGCTTTCAAATCAAATCAGTAATTACTAATTAATATTAGTAATTTTGAAATTCAAATTTCAAACCATATATATTTTTATTATTCTATAAATAAGATACAATTATCTGGTTTCACATTCAAATCTCGCTCGCTCATATATGTGACCGTATCTTTCTCTCTCAAATGCATCTTTCTTGTGATTTAGCAGCTAATTTCCCATTACACTTCTTTGTTCGAATGTTTGTTGATAATGTTTACATGTTATCGTTCCTGTATCATTGTTCCAACATCGTTGTTTCAATGTAAATTCGCATCCCACATCAACCTTTCAACATCGATGCTGCAGTATAATTGTTGCAACATCGTGAAAAGTTGCATGTGTTACCTTTTTTGATGGTAGAGATGCAACTTTAAAGTTACATGTGCCATTTTTTTTTTATTTCCGTTAAATCCAAAGTCACGTTTTCTTGCTCCAGGAAGATTTTCTTCTTTTAAAGAAAGTATACATTCGTCCAAAGCTCGTGAAAACTCAGATGTGCAATAAAAATGAAAAAGACACGTTTGAATTTTAGATTAGTTTCTTATTCTTATTTGTGTTGTCAGTAATATGGAGTGTGGTGATAGAGACGTGCAGTTTATGGCGATGCTGAAGGACATACATCAAGAGGTTCAGCAATAGATGTAGTGGAAACTAAAGTTTATTAGTTCTTGCTGTTATTCTTAGATTTGAACTTGAATATTGTTCAGTATGTCATGTAATTGTTGGACTTTTAGTTTTAAGGTCCTGAATAAATGATTAAATATAATTTTCTGAATCTTTGTTGTGTTTTATTTTTACTTATTATTTATTGTTTCAGTAATATTTAGATTATGTTGATGTTGAATTGTGTCTTAAGATCTGTTTGGTAAGTCAACAGAGGATTAATAGTGTCAAGGATTTGTTTAATGGTCCAACTCTGAAAGGGTGGTGTGGTTATAACAGCTGATCATGCTAAGGACTGTTATAATTAATTCCTGCTCCATATAAAGACTGATGGGCTTATTGTCTCATGAGGGCTATGCACTGTTGAAGGCAAAGTCCTGTTAAAGACTAGCACTTATGGTGTAGTTATAACAGCTTCTACAGCAGATTCAACTTTAGTATTTATGTATCAGTTTTTCTTATGTAACAGTGTTTAGGACAAACATTGGTTCTCTATACTTTATCTCTCGAGACAAACCTATACAAACTCAAAGATTAACCATTGCCCAACAACAAAAGTGGTTCATCATCAACAGTAGATATTCTATCTTTGTTTTTGTTAACAGTATTTATATGTCCAAACTATTAATATTATATCTTTGTTTATGTTAACAGTATTTATTTAATTTCAAACATCTGTTTATGTTCAAACAGATGTTTCAGGTCGAATATTTATTTAATTTCAAAATTTTGTTTATGTCCACATTAGATGTTTAACAGTATTTAATTTAAAACATTGTTTTAATGATAAAATGGCAAGTTAAATTACAAAATAAAAAATATTCTTGATGACTATTTGTTGCAAATTAAATCAATATCTATCCACTGTTAGATAAAAAAACAACTACTGCCCACATTTTGGAGGTTGACATCCACTGAATAAAAGTGTAGTACACTTGGATGATTATTAAGCTCCTCATTTTGATTGTTTGGGTATAGTATTCTTCAAATTGGTCTTTTCTTGCAAACAGTTTTTAATGTCAAACATTTGTTTAAGCGCAAACATGTGATTGTTAAATGTTATCCACTGCTGAAGGCCATCCTCTGTTTCTTCATAAACAACTATTGACCACTGACTGACCAAACATCTGTGTTACATTTTGTTGGGTATCCACGGATAGTTAAAAAATAGTCACTGCTCCCCTTTTATTGTTGACATGCACTGAAATTTACAATCATTGGTTTTTTAAAAATCATCCACTGCTCACATTTTTATTGTTGATGTGGTTAATTAATTATAGAATGATATTATTAACTGAATACTAGAATTACAATGATAGGTTAACTATATTATCTAATCGTTACATTCCAAAGAGATAAGGGTTCCTCGAATATTGTTTTGGTGATAAAAATTAAAGTTAAAATAAAAAATAAAAAAAACTGTTGTATAAAATCAGTGTTTTAACACACTGATGGCTATCCACTGCTAGCAAAAACTTACTCACTGTTCTCATTTGTGACTGTTGCAAACCACTGTTATTGTTCCATCAGTGGTTTCCTACCAACTGTCCTCCATTATCATCAGACGTTGGCACGTGGACAGTACATAGCGGTAAGATCTATTAGTAACCGATGCCACGTCAGCATTCACTATTTCACCAAAAAAAAAAACCCTGATCAAAACCCCCAAACAGTGTTTTTACTGTCGAATCGAATTCTAAATTCTTTTCTCAAAGCAGTTATCATCCATTTCTCTCAAAATCACTCATCCTCTTCATCGTCTTCTTCCTCTCGCAATCATAATCAAATCACGATGTCTCTCCCACGCAAATCCACACATAACTACTTAGGTCTACTTGAAAAACCCAGTCACACCAAAACCTTCAATTCCATCATTGATGTTCTGTCTTCTTCAAAGTACAAAACTTTGTTGACTTGTGATGCTCCGATCTACATGGATACCCAACAAGAATTCTGGAAAAATGCTAAGTTGGAAACTAAGGATAAAAAGCCCTTAGCCATCAATTCTTCTATAAAGGACGTTCCAGTCACAATAACACCTCAAACCATTTCGGAAGTTTTTGAACTCGATGATCTTAAAGGTAAAACATCTTTCCCTAAAGAAGAGTATCAAACGTTTTTCATTCAAATGGGTTATGAAGAGGGAATCAAAAAAGACACTTTAGAAAAAGGCAGTTTTCCTCCGGCCACAAGGTTTTTGTTTCATACCCTACTGATGTGTGTCTCAAACAAGACCACTGCTTTCAATGAAATCCCATTGAAGATTCAATATCTAGGTTATGCTATATTACATGGTGAAAATTTTAAGTATTCCCAGGTAATCTTCAATTATCTTGTTAGAAATGTTAATAAAAAGGCGTTTTTGCTCTTTCCAAGGTTTTTAAGTTACTATTTTAAAAAGAAATTTTCAGAAGATAATTCCCATGTGTTTATCTAGGGTAATCCTTTTTCAATTAAGAGCCTCACTACTGAAACCTTTACAAGGATGTCAAAACTTTCCAAAACACAAGCAGAGGTTCCTGAGCAGACTTCAGCAGCTACCACTGCTCCTCAGGCACCTGCTGTTGAGCCCACTGCTCAAGGTGATGATAGCAATAAAACAACTGCTGTTAAACCCCCACCTAAAACCACCAAAAGACCAAAACAGAAAAAATCACAAAAGCCCCCCAAACCCAAAACAAAGGTAACTCTGGAAGATGAAATCCCAGAGCAACTACCAGTGACAACACAAAAGTCACCAATAACCACTGCTGCTACTACCTCACAGCAGTTGGAAGAAAGATCTCAACCTGAGCCTCAAACTCCTCCTGCTTCTTCTAAAAAAGAGCAGGTTGTAATAATAGGGACACCAAATTATGATGCTCTGGAATCACTTGATTCCATCATCCACAGTCCACTGCCCGGGGCAAATTCGCTTTCTACACCTATCCTCACTTCTCAAATCCCCCCAGAAACAAAACTTTTGTTGGATGCAGTTGATTTAGCCCGGACACAAACCAGTTCTTCTCAAACACCTGTTAATGAGGATATACCTCAACAAGTGATTGGGTCTGGTGTCTCAATCATTGCTAACCCACCAACAACTGATGAGGTTACACTACAGGAAATACAAGTACTTCCTGTCAGTAGTTCAATTGGAGCAGCAACTACAGGTGTTGGATCTACTGATCTACACCTGGCCAGTTGTTTCATCAATAAGACTCCTCTGAAGGCAATTTCCTCTCCAGCAACTGTGATATCCGCTGCTGTCTTTGTTTCAACCCCTGGTTCTATTAAAAGGATCCCAATTGCTGAGGAAAGAAGTCCCCAGTACCAAGAAAAAGGGGCATCTGTGGATGACTTTTGGGAAACTTTCCCTAAGTCAACTGCTGATACAACCACTGCCAGTGGGAAATCAGATGATCCCATTAACTTGGGTGATGGTTTAATGTACAAGGAATTGAGGGAGAGGGTTAAGAAATTGGAAACTTCTGTTGCAGATATTAAGTTAATGCTCCAACAGTTGTTACAAGCCCAAAAGGCAACACCCACTGCAGCACCAGATACAACATCTGCTCCATCATCTGCTCCTACTCCCATTGAGCTTTGGAGTTTATTTCAACATGTGCTTCACCAACAAAGGGCATATTCTGATCATCAACATGAAATACAGATTCAAAAGATCAGAAATATGATGGAAGCTAGGTTTATGGATACACAAGCAGACATAAAGGCATTGAAGGCCCACTCACTGAAAACCACTGGTTCTGCTCCTCCTACTATCATCTTTGTGGACAACCCACCACCAGCTGATGCCAAAAAGTGGGAGAAAATGAAGCAGCTAAAGAAAAAGGGATATGAAGATGGTTTGTACATTGCACCAGACAAATCCACTATGCTTGCAGAGATACCTAAGCCAGATGGTACTAAAAAGGTTGATGTAACCACAAATGCCATTTCTGATGCAAAAGGAACGGTAAAAAGGGATATGGAGGCAAAGGATAAAGCAAGGTGGGAACAGGAGAAAAGAGTTTGTATGGAGAAGGATGAGCAGGGTGTTTCTGAGGCCAAGAATAAAGAAAATCCTGAGCCTAAAAGAAAACAGCCCACTAGAAAAGTGAAGGAACCCAAATCCACACCTCCCAAAAGCTCCACACATCAAACCTCAAAACGAGCAGATGTTAAAACATCTGTTGTATCGACAGCTGTAGATACTTCAGTTGTTTCAACATATGTTACACCAACAATTTGCACCACTTCAACACAAATTCAATCCACTGCCTTACCACAAATCCCATTACCATCAAAAACATCCTCATTACTACCAACACCACCTGCCAAAAAGGAAAATACTTCAGGTGACACATCATCTGTTGTAATGGTAACAGTGGTTGAAACACCAGTTGTTTCAACAACTGTTAGTCAACCATCTACCACTCAACGCACCAAAACACCACCAACCTCTCCAAAACATAAAAGGAGAAGGATAATTCTGAATGTTGATCCTTCAACACCGCAAACATCCACCCAACCATTGTCCCTTGTTACCATTCCCAATGCTGTCCCATTCTCTTCAGCACAAGTTTCAAATTCAAACACTGCCATTCTTGCTGCAGGAGTCCTGTATCCATTAGAACTGGAAGCAGTTAGAGAGGAGATCATATCCTTCTACTCTGAAGATGACCCTGCTAAAAGGAACTTGCCATCTGTTCAAGGATATCCAAGGCCTAATATCATTAATGAATACTTGAAGTTAAAGGCTCAACAAGCAGAGGATATCTCCAAAAGAAATACACAAGGAAAATCTGACAAAGAGATTCAAACATTTTACCAACATTTGCTAACCCAAGTGAAAATTTTGGAGCAGTTTTCAAAAGATCTTTGTCAAAATTTATCAGAAAGAGCTGATGAAACTTTGAGGAAAGATTATATTGACTATATCATGGCTTACAAAACATACAAGGGAGAAAAGTACAAGTACAAAGAAGGGACCATCAGTGAGCTAGAAAGTGAAACAGCCAGAATTCAAGATATGATAAAAAAGAAGGTGAAGCAGACTCCTCCTATCTGGGCAAAGTTTAAGAAAAATGTACTAGATAGGTCTCTGCAGCTGAAGAGAATGAAAGAAGAGTTAATAACAGCTAATTTTGGGTCAAAGAACCAAGTGTCAAGGTGGAAAGAGGATAAAGTGTTTTTCTCTTACAAAAAGCTGGAAGAATTAAGAAAGAAAGATCCTAATGTTCCCCAAAAGCCTGTTTACCCTGAAGCAGTGGTTCCAGCTATGCCAAAAAAGCTACAAATCAGGAGATCCTAATACAGATTCGTTGGACTTTGAATTACAATTCAAAGGGCAAGTCAGGGAATTTTTGATGAGGCAATAAAGATTCACAATGGAAATGTGATATTTGGGTTTGTGTTTTACAGTTTATAGCAGAGTTAAGATTACTAGGTGTGGTAATGTTTGCGGTTATATAAGAAATTTTATGTATTTGTGAATTTGGTAAGTAACTGAATTGACTTTGAAAGTCAAAGGTGAAAGAAACATGGTTGACTTCACTATTGGCATTGTTTGTTAATCCTGTTTTGTAGTAAAAATACTCTTTGAGCTTTTTTTTAGCTGTTTAATTTGTTATACTTTTAGTGAATTTTCTTTTTCAGTTGACCCATCTAATATAAAACACATGATTAAATCATATGGTCAAATTGTTAAGGGTCTTGATGATTTAAGTTGCTAATTGTGTGCCGTCTATTAGCTAATTATTTGTAATTTATGTTAACAGTGTTTATATTTTAACAGATGTTGACCAAAAGTAGAACAGATGTTGGCGAATAGTGAAACAGATGTTGACCTCAAACAGATGTTTGGTTTGTGGCCAAATATCTCTTTATGAGCAAACATCTGTTTAACTTCAAACATTTGTTTAAGGCCAAACATATCTTTATTGGCAAATTCTGTTTATGGCCAAACATCTGTTTAAATCCAAACATCTGTTTAAGTCCAAACAACTGATATAGAATGCCAAACATTTGTTTAAGCCCCAACATCTGTTTAGGTCTAAACAGATGTTTAAATATCTGTTCAAAACACTGTTCAATCTAACATGGGTTTCCATGCATCTGTTGACTAAAAGTCAAACAGATTTTCAAACCACTGATTGACTTATCCAAATTTATGTTGAATACTAAATGAGATGTTGACCAAAACTCAAACAATGGTTGACCAAAAGTCAAACAGATGTTGACGAAAAAATGGGATTATCCGACCCGGTTACATGGGATATTTTTAAACTTCTAACATTTTAAAGATCCTCAGAAAATCTCGGTTCATTTCTCTCTCCACGTTTCTTTCTACACTTTCTCCAACAAAATCTGTCATCTTCTTCGATTTCTTCCGATCTTCATCAATATCATCTTGTATAATAATAAAGGTATTGTTAAATAATCTGATTTGTTTTGTATTTTTTATGTTTATTCTTTTAGTTATGAATTCTTTGGGCGATTATGGTTCTTGCTATTTAAATGAAGAAGTTGTAGTCGACGGTAGTGTATTCATGTATGTCCCTGTTTTTTTTTTCAATCCATTGTTGGTTATGATTGCGTTTATTGTTGCGGCTTATACTTGAACAATTTTTGATAGTCCTAATTTTTTTGAATATCCGATTAATATGTAGTTATTATGCATGTTATGATAGACATATATGTTTCTAAAAAAAGTGATATGCATTTCCTGTATCTACCATTTGTGTTATCTATTGTTGATTTTATTGGATTTCACTTTGCTCATGTATTTATCTTATTCTGATTTATGATATACCATCTGATGTATTCTCATGTGTATTTAAAAAAGTTGAATTTATTTTGATTAGTACTTGGTATACTGTTTTTAAGTTTTTCTTTTGAATAGACACAAGTCACTATCCTGTTTTTCTATACAATTTATACAGCTGTTGATCGTTCTTGTATATTTGTGATACTTAATCGGAAAAGTAGGTTTTAAGTTTTAATTATATGATTTGATGTAAAAATATATATATATTTCGATATGATAAGAAATTACATGTATTCTCATCTTTTTGATGTTGTCTATTGTTATTTTGATATATATTAGTTGTATCATCTTTTATTTAGATGTATTGCATACCTTAATGCATTGTATTCATTTGTTTCTTAATGTTATTGATTTTGATTATATATGATTGATACTGTTACAGTTTTATGTGAGAATGATTTATGGATTTCCGTGTTACCTTCAAAGCAGTAAAAGGAAATGTTTGGTTAGTAGTTTTATCCGATCTTAGTTTAACACTTAATTTTAATTTTTTTGGTATGATAATTAGCAATAAAAGTGTTTCTTTTATTTATGCTTAGATTTTGCCAAAACAGTATCAAAATTGGATTCCATAGTTTAATTATCCAATTGGAAATACAAATATCCGAACCACAGCTGGAAATGTTTTTAAAGTCAAGATCTATCCCCTAAGCAATGGCAGATATTATTTTTATAATGGTTGGTGTCAATTGGTAGACAGTTTGAAAATACCTTCAGATTCATGGTTGATATTTCATTATGAAGAAGCTTTACAAAGTTTCAGAATATTGTATTTTTATCAAGACATTGCTCTTTCTCCTTGTGAAGAGTTTTACTACAAACCATCTGGTAACGAAGATTTTGTGGTATGTAACTTCGAATATTATTCATCATGTAATTTTATTGGAGATACAATTGTTTATTTGTTGTGTTTTATTTTTTTACTTAATTTTCTGATATATTTTTACTAATGTACTATATAATGTGTTTTATTCTGATTGTAGAGTATTAATCGTTCTTTTGTTCATCACAAGATGTTAAACACTATTCCTTCATATCCGGTCGTTATTAAAGGATCTGAAAATAAGAACTGATCTGTAGGGGTGGAAGATATCAACAATGAACTTTACATAATTACCGGATGGAAGGAGATAAAGAATGACTTGTCATTAACTGCTGATCATCTCATTGTCTTTGAGATGATAGATCTTCAGACTTTTCATATCACGGTTTTCAATTGTGCTACCTGTGATTTAGTGCTTCCACCTGAGGTTTGTGCTGTTGTTAAACAAAAGGTGATAGAAGAGATTGTGTTGAGTTCAGATAGTGAAGCTGTACAGGACGTCGTTGATGTCAATAATAGTGGTATGGTTGTTGGGAATGAAGATGATCAGATCGTACCTCTTTCTTTCCGTGTGGACGGTCATTTTGTAAGTTTGTGATGATGAGTTTACTAATATATAATACTTTAGTCAGATTTTAAAGATGTGTTAATTCTTTGTTTATTGAATTGTTCGTTGTTTGTTATAGCACCTTTTTAAAAAACAGGCTGAAGATCTTGGACTGAATCGTAAGATGGGTTTGAAGATTGTGGACGTGGCAGGTGATGTTTGGAATATTCAAGCTGCTATAGGTTCATCTCGAGGTCAACCAAGATATTATCTGCAAAGAATGAGAAAGTTTGTGAGAGATAAAGGCATGGTTTCAGGTCAAGCATTTACACTTAACTTTGTGAAAGGTAAAAAGTTTTTTATGTTCGGATGAATGTTTGTGGTTTGAAGAAGGCAAATGCAGAAGCATACATTGAACTAAATTTTCGGGTTGTAGTTGTTTGCTTTTCGAAACTGATACTAGACTTGTTTGTTTAGTTTTGAAGTTGTGATTCTAAAACTATATATGTACATGTAAATTATTAGCTCCATGTCTAACGAAAACAATGTGGAGTTGTGAACTAAAAACAATATACTCCGTTTTACTTTTGGTCAACATCTGATTGACTTTTGGTCGTATTAATAACAGTATAAGATGGTTGATGTAATGCGGTCGTATTAATAACCAATGGTAATTAATTAATCTAAATAACTTTCCCGAGCCCGGGAAGCAATCCCGGGTAAAAACCTAGTATATTATAATATGTAGACATGATACGTGTAACCATAATCTCAAAACAACAAAGTTAGATAAAGGTGTAGGTGGCTGACAACCTTAGTCCCCAAGGCAACCCTTTATTATAAATAGAAAGCATTGATTCAGATAATCAGTTGCCTCTTTTCTTTCTACTCTAAAATATCGCCTACCTTTTCCCATTTCTATAGAGTTCTATGTTATTATTATTATTTAAACCATAATAATAATAAGGTTCTGCCCCGCTTTAACTGTTTTAACTCCCGATCACCGCTACCCTTTCCGATTGATCTGAAACCCATAACACATGTCAGGGCTCTGCTCGACTAAGTTGTTGGGATTCTGTCTCGGGATATCGGGACAAGGTTGAATTAGGGGTATTATACTTACCACGAGTGCATTATATATTTTTTTATAGCTCGGACGTTATACCCAAAATTTATACCAGGAGACTTTCTAGTTGAACCCTAAAGTTACAAAGTGGGTCCATTTTCTTTTCTCGCTATTTTATTTCCTTTTTCTTTATAATATAATTATATTAAAAAATGTCCCAAACCATAACAACTCTCACCAAAACTATTATTTATTATTATATTTTATAAAAGGAAACCTTAGTTAAGACCCCTAAGTAATCCTGTATAATTCCTAAAAATTTCAGAACAATCAGAATCAGGATCAGGACCCCTAAAACTCAAGGGGGATAAAACCCTATTAACGATTATCTTCACAAAACGCTGTCAAAATTCAATTTCTCGATTCCGTCGACTAAGCAGGGCTACCCAGGTGACAAAGCAGGCCTAGCCTACTTTGTCATCCCAGGCGACACGCGACAGGGACCATTGGTTCCTTCGCGACACGCGGGAGGTTCCAAATTCGGGTATAAATACCAGGAGTCGGGACTTGAATTCTGCAATTGGAACGACGATAAAATTCGATTCAGGCACGGAGATATCATCCGAATACTCTCAAAACACACACGAATCACTAATTAGTATAGCGGGGTGCTGCTGCAAACAGGGTATTAACTCGATCGCTGCTACGATTCAATGTCCGATCGATTTAAACTATCCGACCGGATGTTTAAGCGCTATCCTTTGTCATTCGTCTTGATTTCGACAGGATGTTTGAGTACCACCCGAACTTGGGGAATACTCTGTCATTCGTTGTGAATCCGATGGATGTTTAAGTGATTGCACTTTGTCATTCGTTGTGAGGGTTTTAATCTCGTGAGTTATCGTAAATGCTGTATTAAGTTACCTACCTAGTTCGTGTGCACGAGGTTACAAGGCTAAATCAATAAGCTAAGCTCTGCCTGTATAAATCTGCAATATATCAAGGCTTATCTGTAGACTAAACTTTGGCCGTATGAATCTGCATGCTTATAATGTGAGTCATTCTCTTTTTATCAAATCTATTTACAAAAGCATGTTTATTTCAAAGTTATAATTACGGGGATTAAGTCTTTGTAATCACCAAATTACAGCCGGTATGTGGGGTTTTGTATACATTACTTGATAATCGTCACCATTGGGGCAGCCAATGGGGGATATGACCATAGTCACAGATCCGGTCGAGTGACAAATACCGTGGGTAGTTGGTTTGATATCAGAAACATTGTAATCGCTGTTAATACTGTAAATTATAACAAACAGGTCATTTTTAGTAAAATGAATGATTCACTCAGTATTTTCCGCTGACAAAACCTTTTTAAAACGCGTTTCAGGTAATTACAGTAGATTGGATTAAGAGATGGATACGGCACTGAAAGGCATCAAGAAGTGGCTTATTTTATTAATTAAATCAAATTAAGAAATATTGTTTTATGTAATCAAATTTATCTTTATTTAAAGCTACCATTGTAAAACATGGGTTTATTCCATCTATTTAATAAATAAAATCCGGTGTTTTCTAAACTCTGATATTTTTCCTAACTCACGGTCCTGATGAAATTTCCGCTGCAACGTTTTCAAAATAATCACTGGTACCACTGGGCTGTTCGCGGCTTTCGATTCCGTCCAGGGTGGGTCGGGGGCCGTGACATAGTTGTACTGGCGGCGGTGGTGGCGTGACTGCCACGAAACGCGAATCCTCGGAGGGATCCTGCTGCTGCTGCTGGTGAGGCGATGAATGGTGAGAGGGTGTAAAGTACCATTCATACTGGTTAAATCTCGCCTAGTAGCTGCCTGGGCCACGGTAAGGTGATCCGTGGAAAGATGACCCATCTGAAATCTCGATGGGGTGAGTAGGTTTCCCAGAAGGTGGTTCAACAGGATTCGTGTCTTCATTGATATCCATTCCCAGAGCTTCGGGGAAATGGTCTTCAGGGCCCAATGGGTTAAAACCCACTAGTTCTTCAAATATAGTTTGCCGGGTTGAACCGGCCCTGGAAGACAGGAGTGGGGTCGCCAAAGGAATGGTGCGACATGGATCGCTGCAACGGCAAGAAGGAGTGGCGTGAGTCTTCGGGTTCGTTCTCTGATTGCGGCCCAAAGGAGTGACGATAAGGAGGTGTTGAGCTAAACGAGGCAGATCGCCTAGCGGGCTCCGAGTAGATCCTCCAGTCTCCCTGAGGACCGGTACTCATGGTAGCAGAAGGAGTTCGCCGGTGTGAAGGCCCGGCCTCGTGATCGTTGGGGCCCCTTGCCTCGTCCTCCTCTTCGGAACCTCGGTGGCATATTTCCTGTCAAATGGTGAAAGAAAACAACAAAGAAATATAAAGGACAAAGTTAGAATTAAAAACAATTTGGATTAGTCCTAAGTTCTTTGTCTAGACTCGAAAATTTAGGAATGTGCAACTGTGTAACTAAGATTAAACACAAAAGGCTAGTGTTTAATTCACTCAGTGTTGGCTCTAATACCAACCTGTCACACCCCGATATTTCCACGTATTACCGGTGGGCCCGGTGGGGAGTATCGTGACGTAGTTGATATCATCATAGTCAAACAACACAATTTATAAATGCGCAGCGGAAGCAAAAGGTATGAATCACATTACAAACCGAATAAATAGTAATATCAAAGTATTACAACGGACTGTAAAAGATTCACAGGCAGATCAAAAGATAAATAAGATCATTGTTCAACAGACTTTAACATCAAGAGCTTGCAAGACTTGATTATTGATGCCTGGAGTAGCCAGCCTATTTCGTATAGTACCTGCACTTAACCTTTTTGGAAAATACGTCAGTTTACACTGGTAAATACAATTAACTGACTCATTTTGAAAAGAGTTTAAGAAAATTAGTTTGAATGCACATGGCACAAAATCTCTTTTATAACTTGGGATAATTATTTAAAAATAAACTTGTATACAGTTTTACATGTTTGTCGTCCATTTAGGACCCGGTTAGAAGAGCCGGTTTAATTAGATTAATAGACACACCACTTGGTATAATACCCACAAGAAGATACCCTTCTTGTGGACTACCTTTTTACATACGCAGCTGTCAGGTGTATGCCTACACCCCGTGCTTAAGTCGTGGACATTTCTAACGAATGAGCCGAGGATATCCAGGACACGGTCATTAACCCCCCAAAGGTATTGCATCAAACAAGACAGAATAAAATGGGTTATGCATCTTTTTAATCAATATTTGATTGTACGACTTCATACCTGACCAAGCGGTATTATTATAATACCGTACCCCAAGCCCGTATAGGGAAAATAAGTTAAAAGTATTTACCTGAGCAAAGTATAAATCACAACAGCAAGTGAACGTAGCTTTTACTGGGCTCCTAATCTGGAACGAAGGTTTTAATAAACTATTAGATTCCTAACGGGTCTTTCTTAAGTTTAAACTTAGACCGGTTAGTTTTAAAGAAGATATACGGTTCAAAACGCAAGATTAAGCGAAGACCGGATTAGAATGTGATTTAGTCCCGACAAGTTTGAAGACTTGTATAATATGGGTAAACTAAACACATTTTGGAATTTGAGGTGATAATGATAAGGTTTGACCCGTTTTGGTCAATTTATGCAAACTAGTTACATAAACCGAACCGGACGCGAATAACGCATAATGGGTAACCAAATGAGTCATGTACAGGTTTCCTAAGTTAATATGCTTCAAATATGTTGTGATATCAGTAGGATACCTTCCATTATGCCCAAGACGAGTTTAATCTCAAATTAAGCCCCGTAGGGGTATTTTGGTCATTTTAAAGTTTATAAAAGAGATTAAATAAAATTTTGAGATTCGGGTCTGAAACAATCAGTAAAAGTATTTAATTTAATAGGTTATATCAGTTGGTGAAAGGTCTTATATGACAAGAATGGTTTTAACCCATACTAGGTGTTTAATACGCGTAAAAAGTCGTTCTAAGAGATTTCCGGGTTACAACAGAAAATCTAAGTTTTCTGATCAGGTTATAAAGTTCAAAATACTTCATTTATCATATAAAATCAGTAGCAAAAGATTTGGTATCAAAATGTCGTGTAAAACTCATTTTATAAACGAAAAGGGTATAATCGGCAATTACCGAATCAAGGCAATAACCCTATGTTATGATCAGCTTAAAAATAATTAAAATCTTCAAAAATCTCAAAATATTATATTACATCAGTGGGTAAAAGGTTTGGTGTCAAAAATTGGGTTTAGATAGGCTTTATGCTAATTACGCCGTTTATTTTATAAAAAGCTTTCTAATTACGCTATTGAGCATAACTCCTAATCTAGACCTCTAACTGATGTGAAATTTTAGGGATATGTTTATAAATCAGTAACAAATATTATTGTCCTCTCACATTTCCAAAAATCTCGTTTTATGGTCAAAAGGGCATTATGGTCAACATTAAGCAATTAACGGAAACAAGCAACGAGTCAAGTAGTATAATCGCAGAGGGTTATACTATCATACAAGCTGGTTCTAATGAAGCTCTAAGGCATTTCTAAATCATGCTAATATGGGTCAGAACTGAAAGTCAAGGCAATGGTCAATTTATGCGACTTTCGGTTCCGAACCGGTCCTAAACTGAAAATTGTCGGGTCGGACATGCTTAGACATGTTCTTGCATTGATTACCAAGTTATATGAGTGGTAAAACAGGTTACACGTCTTCTACATTGCTAATTATGTGTTAATTTGAAAATTATGTTTCTGTTGACTTTTTATAACTAATATTGACCCGACAAATGACTTAGTTAGAGCGGGAATCAGAGGGTGCCCTTTTAAGGGTTTAATGCCCACATAATTACCAACTTATAACTACTTTAAGTTTGACTAATCACTGGACCATTAGTGATTAATTGTTAAGTCAAACCTTAATTACGATGGTTTGACTTTAAGCTAATAAACTAAGTAAAACACGATTAAGGAAGCTTACCAAGGTCCTATGCACGACTAATGATGCTTAGGGAATGCTCTTGTGCTCCAGAAATCTTCAGGATTTGAGAATTGAATGAATGATCAAAAGTTGCAACAAGTGCTTCTTTATATAGTGATCTTTGATTGATCAAGATGATGCCAAACAAGTCTAGGATGGATCCCTGATCAATACAAGTGTCCCTAGAGCCTAAAAACTTGTTTGTGCAGCACATGGTATTGAAAACAAGTGATATAAGTCGGTTAAATGCGCTGGACAGACACCTGTCAAGAGTTTCTGCATCTGGGCACTTTAGGCGCCCCGCGTAAGTTTCTGCTTGGGCTTACGCGCCCCGTATGAAGCCCCAGCTCAGGTTAAACAAGTTTCAATTATTTGCAGTTTTGGTCCCCGGTCCTTCTAAAAGTTGTTTTAACCTTTCTTTTTGCACTATAAGCCTTCTAAATTGATTTCTAAGGACTCCAAGACATAACCAATCTTTGTGAAGCCCTTGGTCAACTTTATGGTCATACAAAAAAGCCTTAATTATCAACGTCGACGCTTTTAACCCCTCGGATACGAATGTTGTCGTAACTTTCTCATACTTAATCAAAACCTTGTGAAATTTTTATCACTTATTCTCGTGAGTATAATTAGCCATTACAAAGCTTCAGGTTTGCTAAAAGGTCACTCAGAGATATACTTTAAACATGTTGCCACATTTAGCCCCTGTAGTTTGTAATTCCTCACTTTCTTTCACAATTAGCTTCGTATGATCCATGATTCATTCGTTTAAGGGTATAAACATCATGTAGGGTTATTGAAAGATATATTTATTCATTGTTGACACTTTGAACCCTTTTATTCATGTACTTCCTCTGTTTATCAACTTTAGTCCTTCTAATGTAATCCTTTACACGTTTAAAGTTCATGACACGTGTCGATATTATATTGGACATGAAATTGTGAGGTGTTACAAGTTTCTCCTTTCATGCAACCGAAGAGATCAAACTCCTTTTTCAGCAACGAGATTTTGTTTTTCTTGATGTCTTTGCCACCTTCAGCTTTCAGCTTTAGAGCTTCCCACGTCTACTTGGAGGTTTCACCATGTTGAAGTAAAAACAGGATATCCTCTCTAACCGATTGTTGCAATAAAGTAACCATTTTTAGTTCATCAGAATGTTTTTCTTTATCGATTTGAGAAAATTCTGGAATTGAAAGTAATAGATTTTGGTCGTTTACATGTTTTTTATATCCGTAAGTCATCATAATCCAACTCTCATAGGCATAAGCCTTCACCCAGTTCTCAAATCTTGTGCTCCACCAATGATAATCTTAGATATTCATTAGTTTAGGTGGCCTTTGATGATTTCCGTAAACATTATCATGATTTATATTATCATTTATGGCTTTTGAAATGCTTTTCGGTGTAACAGTTGTTGTTTCTGATGACTCGGAAGTGAACGCATTATAGAATGTGTTGTAAAACTCTTCGGCCATGATTCTGATCTTTGAAATCACGTCTTCATTTTTGCCTTTGTATTTCACCTGCAAACAATTAGACAAATGTATTTAGTAAAAAATTTAATCAAATATTTCCAATGTGTGAATGATGAATGGTGTGACTTCTCGGAATACAAGAGATCTTTGTACTCTCGGATGAACTATAACTTGCTTTGAATGGGCTTTATTTGTTCCGCATCCGAGCATATGAACACAACAAATAATCCAGATGATTCGGTTGATTTGGATGGACACTTTTACAGTTAATGGGCTCCGGATGAACCTAATGGATAAAAATAATTCAACCGAGCGGATGGAATAAACTCCCAGTCCAACAAACAGTTATCTTTTTCGGATGGGCTATGACTTGGGCCTGACCAAATAGTATTTTCCGGATGGACTATCATCCACGGATGAGTCTATGTGTAATCAACAGATGGACTATATCATTTGGGCCCGGATGGACTCTTAATCAACAAATGAATTCAAATATTGTCCGGATGAGCATATGGAGCGGTTGGACTATGAAAATTATAACAGATGGACTATATCATTTGGGCCCGGATGGATATCATTTGGGCCCGGATGGACTCTTAATCAACAAATGAATTCAAATATTGTCCGGATGAGCATATGGAGCGGTTGGTCTATGAAAATTGTAAGTGGACTTCGGATAGACTTTATTTTTTTACTGAATTAAATTCTGATTGCACCAATCTTTTGTCCAATAATCTTCCATTAAATGCACGTGATAGACTTTGAATACAAGTGAATGAATGTTATTGGACCTCTAATAAAATCCCAAACACTTAAGGAATCACCTTTTTGTTTAATGAACCGAAATAGATGAGTGAATTTGATATGTGCCGAAGTGTTTTCACGATCTCCAAGCACTTGTTCATAAACCCATGTTGGCTACCAGCTTTCCTATTTTCTAGGCTTTATCTATTTTTATGTGAAGTAGTGGATAGTGGTAAAAGTTAGTGGCAAGTTAGTTATTTTATTTCAGTCTTTAAATAGGTTAATTGTGTTATTGTTTAGAGGGGGAATGAAAAAATATTAGAGAGTTATCTCAAAGTCTATTTCTTGCTATTTTCTTTTGAGTTTGATCCACTCAACGGATTATTTATCCCCAAATCCGATTGGTACATATCAATTGGTATCAGAGCGGTCTTGATCCACTCTTATGGACGCTCAAGAATGGAACGAGTCCTTGGCTCGAATTGAGTCGATGATTGCTGAGATCATTGATTTTCTCAAGAACCGAACTAAGTTGCCACCGCTTTCCGCCACACCACCACCCGCTTCCGCCTCAACACCACCACCGAAACAACTCCCTTCCATCGCCTCATCGACACCCAAATCTACACCTAACCCAGCCCCCAAACAAACACCGTCTTCTACGCCGACTACTCTTTTGGCACCATCACATATCCCAAAACGAACCCCATTTACGGAATCGTCTCTACCAGCCTTTTCTCTGTGGAAACCTTCTCCATTGTTGGGCTTTTCTCCACTATTGGTTTCTTCTTTGGCAGTTGTTCAAACACCAATCCATTGTCATCAATTTTGTGCAGTTCAAGGGTATCATCAAAGAGGTTCATACTCCCAATCCGAGCTTCAAGAACGTGAATATGAACAAGCTAAATGTGAGTGGCGCCCACCGTGGAGACTTGAGAAGACTCGTAGGTATGTCAACGGAAGAATGGAGTGGCGCCCACCGTGGCATTTAGCCGAGTTCCTTCCGATTTCTCCTTGCGGACAAGGAGCGTTTAAGCGGCGGGGAATGATATGTGCCGAAGTGTTTTCACGATCTCCAAGCACTTGTTCATAAACCCATGTTGGCTACCAGCTTTCCTATTTTCTAGGCTTTATCTATTTTTATGTGAAGTAGTGGTAAAAGTTAGTGGCAAGTTAGTTATTTTATTTCAGTCTTTAAATAGGTTAATTGTGTTATTGTTTAGAGGGGGAATGAAAAAATATTAGAGAGTTATCTCAAAGTCTATTTCTTGCTATTTTCTTTTGAGTTTGATCCACTCAACGGATTATTTATCCCCAAATCCGATTGGTACATATCAGAATTGAATAAGCAACACTTTAAGCTGCTTGGATCAAATATTCTGCGAATTGAAAATGATCACCAAAAGAGTCTATTGGACCTCCACATGAAAATCCAAAAGCTGAATGGACCGTTGAACTCTTTATTTTCTATTGGACCACACTTTGCTTTTGATTGTCTGTTATTGGACCACCATCAAATAAAAATGAAGACTATTGGGCCTCAAATTCCACTTTCCTACAATGTAATTGGACCGAGTTTGAGAATTTTTTTTTTGAAAATTCGACCTTTCAATTTAATTCAGGATAGAATCTTATTCGACCAAAAATCCCACTTTAGAATATCACATGTGATTCTCTGAAATCAATTGATTGTGATTAGACCAAACGAATATAAATCCACTGAATTAATTGATACGGATGAACGTCAAAACCTTTCTTGATCCGAAGGAAGGTCCGGGTAGACACTTTTAGTTCACATCCGAGCGGATGTATTGGCTTCGGATGAAGATTTTACACGGTCCAAATGTGAATTATTTTCCATCCGAGCGGATAGAGACATGTATGAACAGTAACAGCAACAAAAACTCATTATTTTCGGGCAATTTTTCATCAAATTCACCACTTTTTCCTTTGAATTAAGATTTGAAAATTTGTAGGGTTTAAGAACACATGATTGTGCATAATATATCAAAAATTCAACAATTTTTAACTGTAAAATCCTTGTTAATTTGAGATTTTTGTTCAAAAAATCACATGTAATCTTGTATCTCTGATCCGTGCAATCGATCTCCCGCTCTGATACCACTTGCGAACGCGTTGTAGGATCAAATTTGACTCCCGAACGATTGTGAATGACACGTACGACGTGCGGAATCCGTGCACGTGTGTGGACTGAATACAAGAACGTAATAAACCGATGATTCGATTGATAGTATGACAATATACAAAACCTTGAATCACCTTGATCACTTTCTGTAACAACCCGCACTTTCGTGCGTTGTTACCACTCGATATACTCGTTACGCCTAGCACCAGAGATTCGGATCATAATGTAACTATATCGCATACATCGCTATTCGAAGGATAATCGCTTATTTTCGCAATACACTATTATCACAAACACTAACACTCACGGAGGTATTGAGTGAGGACCTATTCTACCCTCCTCAGTGGCCGTGATGTGTCGAACGTAAACAACTAACTCTAACAAGGACTCTCGGGTGAGTGCTATAGCTCCAGTCGTCGTGACGATGATGACAAAACGAGTGAGTGGTACCCCGTCAGTCATTGTGGCACAACTCACAATAACGTTCACGATGACATCGAGAAAGGACCTATGCTACCCTCCTTGATGGCTATGAAACGTCACTAATAATCGCATACTCAAACGAAAACCGATTATTATATTGAAACTTTGGAATATGGATACGTAAATACGACCCTTTGGTGATTAATTATAATAAATAATAAATATCAATATATGGAACGTGGCCCAAACTATCGCAACGCACCAAAAACGAGAAACGAGAGGCCTCCGTACGGATGGGCCAGCCGAACGGCTGGACCAACCGATCGGATGCGCCAACCAATCGGACAGACATGTCCAACTGATCAGACAGACATGGTCCAACCGATCGGACAGACATGGTCCAACCGATCGGACTGGCATGCCAACCGATCGGACAGTCATGCCGGCCGATCGAACGGGCCGTCCGATCCAGGCCAACCTGCCCTCCTTACCTTCCTCCTTGCCTATAAATACCCCTCATTCACCTCAAACACACTTGTTGTCACTGTTGCTGCTCGACCAGAAGTTCCAGCCCCTTTAACTCTCGATTTCTCCCGATTCTTGTAAGTTTTTAACTCAAATCTAGTACTTCCTTGATATATAACCAATTCTACACCTTCCTACCTGTTAAATCTCCACTTTTAACCGTGGAATCTCGGATTTTGGGCATTCTAGGGTGATGTCACCATAAAGTTCTTATGAACTTCAGGGGTGATGTCATCCTAGGCAAGATCTGAGTGATTTCCATACGCCTTTACATAAATCAAGTCTAAATCTATGCTTTCTAATCAAGAAGTGGTGTGATTCCTAAGGATTTGAGGTACCTTGAAGATGATGTCACCCTAAGTTCACATGAACTTCAAAGTGTGACCTCATAAACAGCTTAGATCTAAGTAATTTCACCTGTTTTATAACAAATCTCACGAAACCTAAGTTACCTAGCCATAGTGTGTGTGATTTCGGGTTAAACTTGAGAAAAGCCATCAAGAACGGCCAGATCTGATGGAACGGGGTGGTTCCCGACCGTTAGAACGGGTCAGACTTGTTGGAATTTCGGTTGTTTAGCATGAAGGAACACCGTCCCAAGCAAAACCGCTGAAAAACCTTCAAAATTAGTCGAATATCAGCTGAATAGGCTGCCAGCCGATCGGACAGCAGCCCAGTCGATCGGACAGGCTGCCAGCCGATCGGACAGGCTGCCAGCCGATCGGACAGCAGCCCAGCCGATCGGACAGCAGGCCATCCGATCGAACTGGAGGTCATCCGATCGAACCACTGCCATCCGACCGGACCAGCCCATCCGATCCATATTGCCATCCGATCCATGTGTCATCCGATCGGATGAGCCCATCCGAACGGATGAGCACGATCCGACCGGATAACTGACTTTCGATGCTATTCTCGCTTAACCGTGCATCATTTACTATATCCTTCAATAATTAACGCAGACGTACTCGCAACCGACTCAATCAAGTTGTATTCTCGCTAAATACACACTATGAGTATACTTGAACCCCTTTTTAATCGCATTTTGGGTGTAACATACGTTTCTAACAAATCGAACTTATTAAACAAATTATTCAATCAATCGAATTATCACTTGTGAATAACTGTTATGGATAGATATACGTGATGCTAGTTGCATATGTGCTAGGGCTTATACTCGCGACGTCCCACCACGACTAGTATAGTACTATTGCGCCCGACGGGGTCTAGTTTGCCATCGCATATTCGAGCATCGAGGACTTAGTTGGTAGTATCAGCTTTGTGAGTATATATGTCGTGTGTTACGTTTATGCATGTGGAAATTCGCTACACGTTTTATTCTATCATGCTATTTATCAAACCTGTATACTCGCCAATACTTTTGTATTGACAAATATTTTAACGTATGTTGCAGGTTAGATCGCAGATTATATCGAATCAAGCTAGGAGGTTTAGAAACTCAACTAAAATCTAGCTAGGTTGTCGGATTTGAATTGTTCGAGAGGACAAGAAATCTGTGATACTTATGTGATTATATTATTTGTTAGTATGGGATAACGAATGTACTAAATATTATTGCAATATAGTTATTATGGATTCTCTTGAGCAATCTGATTCGCCTAGTGCCGCGCCCCGATGATTCCGCCATCGGTTGGGGTGTGACAGATTGGTATCAGAGCCATAACTATAGGGAATTAGGCAAGACTCGACCTAGTCCGGGTCGACGTCTTAGAAATTGACCTAGACTATAGTCTAAGTACCAACAGGCCGACTCGTACGAACCCAGTAGGGTTTGTATCGAGCCTACTCGGTACTCTCGATCAAAATTGCTAAAAGTTACAACTTTGTGTGAACACCGCGCACTACAGCTTCACACGAAGAAGCCTTTCCTAAGGACGGAATACTACTTAGCCTTTCCTAAGGCTGACACAAAACATATGTTTTCGAAATACTCGCATAACGAAACCGAGTGATCTAGTCGAGACCAGGTGTGAAAACCAAGAACTCTCGTCGAGATCGCTCACTCAGCGCATTTTCCTAGCACGAGAACCTTTCATCGAGTTAGGAGTGACATCCCCATCTCGACGAAAGTCTCCATTTCGAAATCTAGTGGAACTCACGAATTTATTCGAAGAGCATAACCACAGTTAGGAACGAAGCTGTTAAGTCAGGGGTGAAACTCGTACCTTAATAAGCCGTTCCACTCCCTATAAACTGGTTTTCAAAAAGCTCTCACCAAGGACTCGACTATCACGATAACTCGAGCCACGCGATGACTAGGAAGACGAATGCCATGAGTTGCATCCCAGTGGAAGCATGAAGTCTTCTTGGTCAACACGCACGCACGAACTTGTCAGGTATAGTTGGGTTACCTCGGGCCTTCGACGCCTAAACACCCAAGGCACTCTATCATACGAACCGCCGATTTTACGAATGGTTGGAACTTATCTACGTTTTGAAACTATACACTTTATCAATTTCTCAATCTAACGATTTTCACTCCCTGCTTTATAAATGCACAATTCGCACAGCCATCGCAATCTAAAACGAAACCCGAATGATCGCAACAAAACTGATGCATAATCTATCGCCTTCGCTATCGTTTTCTCACCTCAACGCGTCCTCGCATATTCCAAATCGACCTGTATGTGTATGATTACAAATTACAAATTATATAAATACCAATATATACGCATAAACAAACAAGTCATTGTGTGAGAACTTAGGAAATTCGTGTCTCCTACGTGGCTCCTATGTGATTCGCATTACTATTATACCATCGCATCAAGCCTTGAACGCGCTCAATCGCGTTGCAAAACTTAAAAAAATCATTATGATCGAATCTCATTCCAATTCTCTTCCTGTCTAGATGCCTTCCAACAACTCTACCTCGAGACGAGTAGCTAGGAGAAGAGCCAAACGAAGCGCCGATAAGAGGATTGCATCACTTGCGACTAAGGAAGTGGTTAAGCTTATTCCTCGAATTGCCGCTCAAGTGCACTCCCTCAGCAACCCTCGAGCCTCGGAAGACTCCAAGTCGGAAGCGCCGCAACCTACTTTTCTCTACAAGCACTTCAAAGCCTGTGACCCGATGGAGTTCATGGGTGAAGGAGGTATGACTCAATTACTCCAGTGGTTCGATTCTATCGAAGTTACCCTTCGACAAAGTGGGTGTCCCGATAGTTTCCGTATTACTTGCGCTACCGGATTATTTCAATCACGAGCACTCGATTGGTGGACCGCCGAACGTAACAAACGTGGAATCTCTGCGGCTTACGCTCTCTCTTGGAATGAGCTGAAAGAGCTCATGAAGAAAGAGTACTGCCCTCCTTACGAAATTCAAAAGCTGGAAGACGAATTTTGAAAAAACAAGCAAACCAAAGGTGACAATGCAGGCTACACCGCAAGGTTCAAACAGCTTAGCATAATCTGCCCAGGTCAGGTCAACACTTCAGAAAAGGCCATCGCGAAGTACATTCGTGGCTTGCCTGAGTGTGTGGGTGATTTTGTCGAAGCTGCAAGACCTGCTACTATCGAAGAAACCTACCGCTTAGCCGCAGAAATCAACAACAAACGACTCATGGAAGAGTTTTCCTCCAAGAATTCTGTCAAGCAAGTTTATCAAGCGACCGCCATAAACTCTCCAGACGATCCTGTCAACGATTCTCCTGATGAATCTGCTAACGATTCTCCTGATGAATATGCTGACGATTCATCTGACAAATCTGCTGCCGATTCTTCTGGCAAATCTGCCGACGATTCTTCCAACGACAAATCGGCCAAGGATTCTACGAGTGAGTCCTCAGACGAATCCTCCAACGACGACACTTCTTCGCAAGACACAGACAAACCCAGCCGCAAACGAAAGATTTCAAGCCCGAGCTCATCAACAACCGAACTGCTGCAACTGAAACCTCTTCGAGCAGTTCTAATGTTTCCAAAACGAGCCTACACTGGAGCTCATCCCCAGTGTTACTCATGTACCTATCATCATCCAATCGGGGCTAACTGTCGCTATTGCAACAACTGCAACCGTTACGGTCACTTCACCCGCAACTGCCGCATCGAACCGTGAACTTGAGTACAAAAACAACAGCTCCAGCAAAAGTCTTCTGCATCAGACATCTAGCAAGCGTAGGATAAAGTTGTAATGATGTAATTTTCGACGTTAACTTCTAAGTCTTGAACCTACCCCATTGCTCAATGTTGCCACTATGCGTAACATTAACTCTCGTTTTCATTTTCTCTATCACACTCTAGTCGTCGCACTTAGACTAGAATCACGCACATACTATATACTATATCACAAAATAATGTGTTTTACCCTTACTACACTCTTAGAACGAGGTACGATAAACGTGCAAGGAACGATTAATCACGGGTGCACACGGGATTATTTGGGTCAGTGCACGGAGATCGTAGTGAATTCTAAGGTGCCATAAGCGTTTCGACGAAGTATGACACCAAATCACGGGATCTAAGTAGTAGGGGTCAAGCAAGGTGTGCTTTATCATACTACCAAAGTTTCGTGAAGAAAGTGCCACGTGGAGTCGAACGTTATTAGACCTATTATACTATTGTGATTATTTTCAACACACTACACTCAATCGCAAGGCGTAACAACTGAAATCGCATCATCGCAACACTTGTCGTAAGTCTGCAAACGCAATGCAATCGCCTCGTCGATGGACTCTGGAGAGTCTACCTCGCAGGACAATTGCATCAACGTAAGACTGGTCGTAAGTCTATAAGAAACCAATCTCATCAAGCACATTAACGCTCACGATGCTGTTAGAGTGAGGACCTATTCTACCCTCCTCGATAACCGTGGTGCGACGCAACGTAACGTTAAGCTTATTCGAAACAAAACTCGACTAATCGCAATCGCTCATCATGTGTATCCCGCAATCTCTATCGCTTATTATGTGAATCTATATCGCTCACTATCGTCTACCGTTATCTGTGATATTTGTGTTAAGTTAGCACACATGACCTCGCTTCACGAGATGAAGCTCATATGAATAAAGCAAGGTGTTTTAGTCATATCAGCGGGCTTTCGTGGAAAAAGGCCATGTGGGGTCTGATGTTAGTTAAACTCTGGGGTGTTAATCAATCAAATCGAACCGCATAAATCGCGCATACCTCCATCGCTTGCAACACAACAACTGCCGTTTATCGAAATACGTGTACCATCACCGTCATTGTTGGTGTTGTGTTATTCGCTTAAATCGCCTAATCGCTCCTCGCTTATCATGTATAATCCACCGCTTATTCGTGTATCACGTACCGCTTATCGCTCGCTTGGTGTTCATTGCAGCCTGTGTGGTATTAGTACACATGACATCGCTTCACGAGGCGAAGCTAACCTGGTTAAATGTGATGTTTCACCATGTTAGCAAACTCTCGTGGAGACGTGCCATGTGGGTTTAATGAGGAATCTAATCGAAAACGCGTTATTCGCTTATCGCTTGTCGCTTGACGCCTACCCAGACACGACACATAAATGTTTTGTGTCATCAGGCTACTCGCTCATGCTGCTACAGCTACATTCACAAACCAACTCGCCGGATTAACCTATTCGATTCTACCTTATACTCGGTCCGACTTCCCATCGATTGGGCCGAGTAAGCGCAAATTCTATCCATGTCATATCGGCACACCTGACACTGCCTCACGAAACAGGAGTAATATGGGCAAAGCATGGTGGATACGCCGCTTGTACTTCCTATATATAAGTGTTTTAAACACATTAACAAACTTTCGTAGGAAAGTGCCAAGTGGGGCTCGGTGATTAACTACCTTTTGTACTGATTAAAACGTCTTTTTATAAAAAAAATTGATTTAAAGCCGGTGGACAAGTGAAATTTTCTCACGACATGGAGATAACACCGAATCAGCTTAACTCCCTGTCCAAGAAAAGTTTCATAAGTCCAGTTTCCCTTAAACTTTTACAACGTCAAAACAAAATCCTTCTTAAGACATTGGTTCGACATCGAGTTCAGCTTGAACCCATGTCATAGGAGAGTTGTCGTAACCCTTGTTTTCATCTTCGAATTCCTTAGAATGTTTAAAAAACTCAAACTTCCTTGCAACATCGGTTAACATCGACTCCGTTGACCTCACGTTAAAAGGAAAATTTTCAAAAAAAAAAAAAAATTCCATCCAAAATTCCTTTTGAGTATCTAAAAACGAATGTTTCTTGTAACGTTGGTTAATGATCGACTCAGTTAATTCTACGTCATGAGAAACCTTTCAAGTTCTTTAAAATTACAATCGTACCGAACTAACGAATTCTTCACGACACGGGGTACTTTGGAACGCCAACTAGTGGTATCTTATTTTTTGTCTCTTACGTCGCTTTCTCGCTATCGCAATCGATCTCTCTTATTCGAAGCACTCTTGTTCGTCGACTCTCGGTCAAATCACTCGCTGTATCGCTACTTATACAGGATCAATTCTCAAAAGTCTACCTGTTGGATTAATTTCGGGACGAAATTTCCTAAAGCAGGGGAGACTGTAACAACCCGCACTTTCGTGCGTTGTTACCACTCGATATACTTGTTACGCCTAGCACCAGAGATTCGGATCATAATGTAACTATATCGCATACATCGCTATTCGAAGGATAATCACATATTTTCGCAATACACTATTATCACAAACACTAACACTCATGGAGGCATTGAGTGAGGACCTATTCTACCCTCCTCAGTGGCCGTGATGTGTCGAACGTAAACAACTAACGCTAACAAGGACTCTCGGGTGAGTGCTATAGCTCCAGTCATCGTGACGATGATGACAAAACGAGTGAGTGGTACCCCGTCAGTCATTGTGGCACAACTCACAATAACGTTCACGATGACATCGAGAAAGGACCTATGCTACCCTCCTTGATGGCTGTGAAACGTCGCTAATAATCGCATACTCAAACGAAAACCGATTGTTATATTGAAACTTTGGAATATGGATACGTAAATACGACCCTTTGGTGATTAATTATAATAAATAATAAATATCAATATATGGAACGTGGCCCAAACTATCGCAACGCACCAAAAACGAGGAACGAGAGGCCTCCGTACGGATGGGCCAGCCGAACGGCTGGACCAACCGATCGGATGGGCCAACCGATCGGACAGACATGTCCAACTGATCGGACAGACATGGTCCAACCGATCGGACATACATGGTCCAACCGATCGGACTGGCATGCCAACCGATTGGACGGTCATGCCGGCCGATCGAACGGGTCGTCCGATCCAGGCCAACCTGCCCTCCTTTCCTTCCTCCTTGCCTATAAATACCCCTCATTCACCTCAAACACACTTGTTGTCACTGTTGCTGCTCGACCAGAAGTTCCAGGCCCTTTAACTCTCGATTTCTCCCGATTCTTGTAAGTTTTTAACTCAAATCTAGTACTTCCTTGATATATAACCAATTCTACACCTCCCTACCTGTTAAATCTCCACTTTTAACCGTGGAATCTCCGGATTTTGGGCATTCTCGGGTGATGTCACCATAAAGTTCTTATGAACTTAAGGGGTGATGTCATCCTAGGCAAGATCTGAGTGATTTCCATACGCTTTTACATAAATCAAGTCTAAATCTATGCTTTCTAATCAAGAAGTGGTGTGATTCCTAAGGATTTGAGGTACCTTGAAGATGATGTCACCCTAAGTTCACATGAACTTCAAAGTGTGACCTCATAAACAGCTCAAATCTAAGTAATTTCACCTGTTTTATAACAAATCTAACCAAACCTAAGTTAACTAGCCATAGTGTGTGTGATTTCGGGTTAAACTTGAGAAAAGCCATCAAGAACGGCCAGATCTGATGGAACGGGGTGGTTCCCGGCCGTTAGAACGGGTCAGACTTGTTGGAATTTCGGTTGTTTAGCATGAAGGAACACCGTCCCAAGAAAAACCGCTGAAAAACCTTCAAAATTAGTCGAATATCAGCTGAATAGGCTGCCAGCCGATCGGACAGCAGCCCAGCCGATCGGACAGGCTGCCAGCCGATCGGAAAGGCTGCCAGCCGATCGGACAGCAGGCCATCCGATCGAACAGGAGGTCATCCGATCGAACCAATGCCATCCGACCGGACCAGCTCATCCGATCCATATTGCCATCCGATCCATGTGTCATCCGATCGGATGAGCCCATCCGAACGGATGAGCACGATCCGACCGGATAACTGACTTACGATGCTATTCTCTCTTAACCGTGCATCATTTACCATATCCTTCAATAATTAACGCAGACGTACTCGCAACCGACTCAATCAAGTTGTATTCTCGCTAAATACGCACTGTGAGTATACTTGAACCCCTTTTTAATCGCATTTTGGGTGTAACATACGTTTCTAACAAATCGAACTTATTAAACGAATTATTTAATCAATCGAATTATCACTTGCAAATAACTGTTATGCATAGATATACGTGATGCTAGTTTCATATGTGCTAGGGCTTATACTCGCGACGTCCCACCACGACTAGTATAGTACTATTGCGCCCGACGGGGTCTAGTTTGCCATCGCATATTCTAGCATCGAGGACTTAGTTGGTAGTATCAGCTTTGTGAGTATATATGTCGTGTGTTACGTTTATGCATGTGGAAATTCGCTACACGTTTTATTCTATCATATCAAACCTGTATACTCGCCAATACTTTTGTATTGACAAATATTTTAACGTATGTTGCAGGTTAGATCGCAGATTATATCGAATCAAGCTAGGATGTCTAGAAACTCAACTAAAATCTAGGTTTTCGGATTTGTATTGTTCGAGAGGACAAGAAATCTGTGATACTTATGTGATTATATTATTTGTTAGTATGGGATAACGAATGTACTAGATATTATCACAATATAGTTGTTATGGATTCTCTTGAGCAATCTGATTCGCCTAGTGCCGAGCCCCGATGATTCCGCCATCGGTTGGGGTGTGACACTTTCTCTCTCTAGATCTTCTCTCAAGCTCCTCAAGTTGCAAAAGTTCTAAATGAACTACTTAAGCCTTCTATTTATAGGCAAGGCTCTAAAGAAGATCTCATTAATTACTGTCACACCCCAACCGATGGTGGAATCATCGGGGTGCTGCACTAGGCGAATCAGATTGCTCAGGAGAATCCAAAACAACTATTTTGCGACAATAATTAATGCGTTCATTATCCCATACTAATATACAATTACAATCACATAAGTCGTCATAGATTTCTTATCCTCTTGAACAATACAAATCCGACAACCTAGATTTTATTGGAGTTTCTAGACTTCCTAGCTTGATTGGGATAGTCTGCGATTTAACCTGCAACATACGTTAAAATAATGTCAATACAAAGTATTGGTGAGTATACAGGTTTGATATGTAATAGCATAATAGATTAAAAGTGCTGCGAATTTCCTACATACATAAATGGGATACACGACATATATACTCACAAAACCGATACTACCAGCTAAGTCCTCGATGCTCGAATACGCGATGGCAAACTAGACCCCGTCGGGCGCAATAGTACTATACTAGTCATGGTGGGACGTCACGAGTATAAGTCCTAGCACACATGTAACTAGCATCACGTATAACTATGCAAGTAAGTCATTCGCAAGTGATAAATAGTTTAAGCCATAGATGTTATTTGATTTGATAGCAACGTATGTTACACCCAAAAGTGCAAAAGCAAAAAGGGTTCAAGTATACTCATAACGCGTATTTAGCGAGAACACAACTTGATTGGATCAGTTGAGAGTGCGTCTGAGTTAGCCTAAACATTGAATGGTATCGTAAGTGATGCACAGTGTGCTAAAACGCGAAGAGTCGAGTAATCGACCTAGTGGCAATCCGATCGGATGTAAATCCGGTCGGATGACAAGATCTGGTCGGATGACATGGTCCGGTCGGATGACATGATCCGGTCGGATGACATGATCCGGTCGGATGACATGATCCGGTTGGATGACATGATTCGGTCGGATGACAAAATCCGGTCGGATGACACGATCCGGTCGGATGACATGATCCGGTCGGATGACCTTACCCGGCCGGATGGGCTTATCCGGTCGGATGGTCTGTTCGGTCGGACGATATCGAAGTTGGTGGTTAGTTCATTCCAACGTCTTGGTCAACTGTAACTGATGGTTTTTGGAAAGAATACGAGTGGTTTGACTGAGACGGTGTGACATCGTGTTAAACAAACGAAATTCCATCAGTTCTGACCCGTTCTAACGGCCGGGAACCACCCCGTCCTATTAGATCTTGCCGTTCTTGATGGTTTTTCTATGTTTAATCCGAATCGCACAATACTTCGATTAGATACATAGATTTTAGGTGGGATTGTTATAAAAACATGTGAAAATCACTCAGATCCGAGTTGTCCATGGTGAGATGAGGTCACACTTTGAAGTTCATATGAACTCTTGATGACATCATCTTAGAACACCTCAATTCAGGAGATTTCACGGTTAAAAGTTGATTTTTAAAAGACAGAAGGGTGTAGAATTGAGTGTAGATCATAGAAGTACAAGATTTGGATTTAGATCTTACCGGATTCGCGAGAAATCGAGAGAAAAAGGGGTCCAAGAGCGTGCTGGTCGAGTGGGAGCTGTCACATCATTGTTCAAGTGAAGTGACATGCTATTTATAGGCAAGAGAGAGGAGTGGAGGTGATTGGGTGATCCGGGTCGGATGGCCCATCCGTTCGAATGGCCTATCCTGGTGGATTTCTGACGCGACGAGATTTATTGTTTCGAGCGTTGCGATAGATTTGGTTACACATTCTCCTATATTTATTTATTCATTATATATATAATTATTCACGTTGGGTCGTATATACATATCCGTGTTTCAAAGCTGTGATACAATAACCGGGTTTCGAATATGCGATTACTTTATGACGCTTCATGGTCATAGAGGAGGGTAGAATAGGTCCCCGCTCAACGTCATCGTGAACGTTAATATGTGTGCTGCGATGTGCGTTTTGAGTAATGAGTTGCACTGCGACACATCACGGTTGTCAAGAAGGGTAGAATTGGTCCTCACTCGCCATCTTCGTGGTTGTCAGCAAGTACAATGTGATGTGATAGCGATAAAATATGCGATGACATGCGAAAATATTGCGATATGGCGGTGTATGCGATATAGTTACATTATGATCCGAATCTCT
>JARYGA010014892.1:0-22219 GCA_030545235.1 Helianthus tuberosus | reverse complement strand
TCGAACCATTGAAGAAGCCCAGTTGCTCCCTCAGAACCACTAAACTTGAGTGGTTTAGCCGAGTTGAAACTCTTGAAGTTGCATGGAGCGTTGTTGTTGTTGATGGCTTGCATCATTTGTGCATAAAGATTTGGGAAGGCAACAGCCATTTGCTGCGCGATGATTTCCGCCAGTTCGGCATTTGCCATCTGATTGTCGCGTCGAGGAGGCATTCAAAAAGAGGAACATGAAAAGAAACGAGTGAGAGATTTAGACGAAATGAATGAGATGAATCAAATCTGATGAAAGCAAGGATAGTGGTCATTTGTTTGTTACTACAAAGTAAACAAACTACACACAGTGACTAATCAAAGTAAATGGATTAAAATAATGTATCGCGAAGACATGCTCGCCTATAAGTGAACACTCATCCCAAGAATTCCCAGGTAAGCACAACTGGTCTCGCGTCTGATGAGATGTATACGAAGTGCTTGCCTAGACAGAAAACCCAGAATACAGGCATTCACCCTTCCAGTTTGCACGTGTTCACATTATTTAAAACCCAAAACCTTAACGAAATTTTGAAAACTCAAAGGGGTTCAAAACCATATAATAAAGGGTTCAAAACCTTACAATAGAGAGTTCAAAACCTAGTAATCAATCATCCTAGAACAGATGATTAGTTTTCAAAGCGGTTTTGAAATTTATGTTCTTGTTGTGGTCGTCGCCTAAGGATAGGTGACGGTATTGTTTTATGACTAAACGCAAGTAAACTCGCGTTAGGGTCCTAGAAAAGTTATAGACTAGGTCAAAGCATTACTAATAACCTAATTCCCTATAACCATTGGCTCTGATACCATCTTTTCTGTCACACCCCGACCACGTAGAACATACAAAACGTGGCGGAAATGTCGAGGAGTGTTGTAACAGAATTAATGTTTCAAATCCATGGCAATTGAAGTTTCGTTTTATTAATCAAAAGTGTTACAATGTCTTAATAAACAAAGAAGTACAACATAATTAACTAGTCTTGTCTCGTTTTAAGTCACTAAGGCACAGGTCCGCCTAAGTATGTCTTGATAAGTCCTATGCTTCATCTCCTGAAAACACATGTGAAAATAGGTACGTCAGCATAAAAATGCCGGTGAGATACATAGGTTATGTGAAAATAGAATTCATGACTTATGTTGGAGAAAATGTTTAGTCATGAACCTTGTAATTTGCTTTGTCTTGTAAATCATTTGAAAAACAATAAGTTCAGATGATATGTATAAATAAGTGAAATAATGTATGGTTAAATGAATAACCATTTAAGATGAGTTTGTATAAGATAAGTTGTTTGTAAAACAATGTCTTGTGAAAAGTATGTTATTTGTATAAAATGTTCTATGTATCAAACTGAAATGATTCAAATAACGCTACGACATGTAATACCATACAAACACTTATATATAGGAAGTACTAGCGGCGTATCCACCATGTTTGTATCATATTACACACGCATCGTTACTTAATCAAACCAAACCACCAATATAGAATGTCTATGTTTAACAATTGAAGAAATGTTTATGTATGGTAAGTAATGTAAAGTTAAACGAATAACCTTATAGTAGCATATAAAAAGTATACTTTGGATTTGTAAGTAGCATATTAAACTATGTTTTTGGTTTAGTAAGTAACATATCAAAATATGCTTTGGATGTGATAAATAACATATTAAACTATGTTTTTGGTTTAGTAAGTAACATATCAAAATATGCTTTGGATGTGATAAATAACATATTAAACTATGTTTTAGTTTAGTAAATAACATATCAAAATATGCTTTGGATGATTAATAAAATAAATATGTTGGTTTTGTACAATACCACACATGAGAGTATATCAAACTATACTTTAATAGTGTGATTTGAGAATTCATTCAGACCTGGTGCATCAAAATACACCTTTGAGACTATAAGGATACCACAAAGGCAATCCCTATTTGGATGGAGCAACAAATTGGTTTCAGACATTCCATGCCAACAGGAATGGGGTGTCAAATCCTATAGCGCTATATCATACTAACAATCGGTCTGGTGAACATAAAATAAGTACAATTCAACCATTTATTTTATGTTCTTAGAGAAATCAGTGTTTAAAACCATAGATAGTCATTTAGTTTGTCAAAAGATAAGAAATAACTTGTATGATCAAATGTCAAAATGTAAGCATGTGATGAAATCAGCTGTACTAAGTAATGCACACAATGGGCACACGTAGCATGAAATGTAATGTAAAATGATGTACCAAGTATGCTAAGTTAACATACGAAGCAGAAAAGTCATGTAAATCAACGTACTAATAGTGTACTAATGAACATAACCAGTATATGATGTGAAAACAAGAAAGCATGAAAGTAACAAGTAGGCACATGTGTTTCACCCCAAAACAGTTTGGAAAACAGTAAAAGAGGGGTTCTATGTACTCACTTGATATTGCTCAGATGTCTAAAGATAACCACCAAGTAATGCTAGAGATCTCGGAATCAAACGGCACCTAATATAGGTAACTATGTTAACAACCGGACCTAAATCGGAAGACTGGGTAGTATTAGGGTTTGTAAACCAAATGAGTGTAGGAACTCATATGATATGGTTTAACAAAGCCTACATACTAAATGAAACTTAACTTAAGTGCTTTCGACCCATTACGACCCGTTTAGGTAGCTTATGCTACTTTAACGCGTCGTTCGCGTGAAACGCGTTCGGACCGCCTAACTAGCCCTATGACAAGTGTTATATGCCTAAACATGTTACATAATCAGTTATGTGGCAAAAGTTTAGGTTACATATGCTAAATTACCAATTATGCATGAAAAGGGTATTCTGGTAATTTACCTAAGGCATATAAACAACCTATCATACAACTACTCAAACGATGTGACCATAGGGTATAACCTCGGAAGGTTATTCCCTACCTACTATGGTCACCTAATGTATTTGGTCGGATCCTAATGATCGACCAAATGGGTCGAGTTCGAAGGTATAGGCGATTTATCAGATCGCCTACCCTACGACTCTAGACAACGTGGTAATCAGTGGGCATAGTCCCAAGGGACTATGACCAACGTGATTACACTCACGTTGCGAAGTTCAAACGAACTTCGCATTGACCATAAGCTGGTCAACGCTGAAAGTCAAACAAAGTTTGACTTTCTGACTCTAAAAGCAATAAAATAAGGAAAAGAACGAAAGAATACTTACCCAGGGTCCCCGAATGCTAATCCCGATCCAAGAACTCAGGTATGAAACAATGGTTTCAACTTAGAGCTCTCAAATCAGAATTCTTGTAAGTTTTAAAGCAATGGGGGGTGGGGTATTTATAGTATTCGGGTAACCGTTAAGATCATTTCATGGAATAACGTGATTCGATCACATCCGTACACTTGTTGGAAGGTTATGGAAGCTAAAATATGATCTTATCAGCTGACTAAGCGAATTAGAACATGTGGTGGAGGATGGAACAGCTGCAAACAGGCTGTGAAATACACTGCATCTGGTCTGCAGACCCCTAGCGCACCGCTACGTTAAAAGTGTAGCGCACCGCTAGGCCCTAGTTTGGCAGAATTACACTTTTGGTCCCTGTATTGCAATCAGCCCATTTTCGACACGTTTAAGGCCCGTTAACCCCATTTCAAAGCTCTAAAATGAATTTAAAGTATAGGGAACTTAAAACATGTTCAAAAATATCTCGGATGTCGGTTCGTTTGGCCGTACGAACGCGATGTTCGCTTAATTACGACGGAATGCGCATAAGCGTGAAAAAACGAACCAAAAGACGCGACGAATGGATTTTTCTTATGGAGAAGACTAAAATAAAATATTTTAGTGCTTACATAAATTTTTGGATGTCCGGAAGTATTCAGAACGTAAGTTATGCGCGAAAATGCAAACTTGTGCACTTTTTGACACTTTTAGTCCCTGAATGACCCAAAAGTTTATTTTAGCACACCGAACACCTCAAAGCCTATTTTTAAGCTATATAAAGGATATTTATGGTATGTTTAACTTATGGCCATGTTCCGGAATGTCTGTTACAGCTCAAATTGGCATACTTTCGCAGTTTGTCAACTTTAGTCCCTGTAAGCGATTTAACTTGATTTTGCCATACCAAAGCCTTCAAAACTTATTTCTAAGTTATGTAAAGGTTATTTAAGGTATGTTAAGTCTATTTCACTATTCCAGAGTGTTTGTTGCATTAAACTGGTTATATTTACGCATCAGTGCGTGTATAACCTTCCAGAAAGTGATTTAGAGCTTGAAATTGAACTAGAGTTGATATGTGCAAATGATACACATATATTTAACAAATCCCAAGTATGAAATACAATATTTCATTGGTTTGGCATTTGTCTGATGGTTGAAGTGACACAGGTGTTACAGTCTCCCCTACTTTAGGAAATTTCGTCCCGAAATTTAATTTTAGAGGAAACTTGTGAAGACAGCTGTGACGATTTCGCCTTCTAATAGATCCTTTAAACCCTTAAGTAAAACTCTGGGCCATGTTAGGAATTTTAGCGAATTTGTTAACCATCAAAGTGAATTCCTTGCAGTAGTAAAACATGGAATTTTGAACTACGAACAGAAGAACGTTTCTTATGAAGACTTATCATAGGAAACTTGGTGTGTGATTGAGATCAGAATTGAGAATAAATGACATTGGTCGAGGTCCAAGACTTCTCCCGTATCATTATTCTTGTCACTATAGGTCTTAACACATGACAAAGCTTCCTGTGGTTTCTGTGCACTGAATTCCATAATTATGTAGGCCTCCATAATTACGTAATTCCTTGCCCAGTCCGCACAGTTCATTTCATAATGCGTAGAGGAAAAAAAATCAATTGAATAAACATGAAGCGACCTGACTAGACCACCAAAGGGTCCTTTTAATTTGACCAATGAACGAGCCTTTTAATTAGATCAACGCATGATCTTCTTAACTAGACCGTCGCACAATCTCGTTAAATAGACCACTTAAGGGATCTTATAAATTATATCATCACATGATATTTCTAATCAGATTTTCAAAATCAATCTGTTTGACCAGACCATGCAAGAGGTCCAATTTATAGAATAGTACTTTAAAACCCAAAGGACTTGACTACTACGTAGAAGTCCATTAAGGATTTAAGATAGTATCTTTGGATATCCTTCTATGAATCCCTCATATAAGATATGGAAGATTCTACGAGGATTTGGATGGGTCACAAACAACCACAAAACATAGAAGAAAACACATAAGCACATAATTAGTTAACTTGATTCTTTAATTCGTTCTCTTTAGGTATAGATAATTAAAGCACACTAGGAATCCAATCCATGGATTTCATTTGTCACTTTAATCTTTTCAAGAATCTATCTTATGAAGATAGAAGGATTCTTAGTAAGAGTTTGGCTTTGTTTCTTAAAAGAAACAAGTGTTTAAGGTTCTAGGGGAGATCACAAGTGATCATAAAATGACAGAACCACACGAGTAGTTTGTATTTGGGTTGACATCATAAGGTTGTATCAAACATTCACACAATCGTATCAGTTTTTGCAAAAATAAAAACGACGAATTTTTATTTATATAACAACTGACTTGTCTTTAAACGTCAAAGATTACAACCAAGGGAAATAACAAAACACTAGTTGTTTACTGCTGCATCATTGTTTCCGTCTGCCTTATTGATGTTAAATGCTCATCCACGCGCTGGAGGTGCGTTAACAAGTCTTGGGCAATTGTTCCTGTAGTGGGTAAGGTCACCACAGTTATAACATGACCCCGGAGGGAACCGTGCTTGAACAGCAGCAGGGTGTGCAGCAGCTTGATTTGCAAAACGACAAACATTGATCAAATGTCCCAACCGCCCACAGTGGGTACATTTGTGACACTGTTCTTGCGCTAGATGATGACGGTTGCATTTGTTGCACAAAGGTGCGGTACCAACATAGTTTTGCCTTTTGCGAGGTTGTGCTGGTTGGTTTAGTGCAACCTGTTTGTCTTGAGCAGATACAGCGCAGTTTTGAGAGGCTTTGCGCTTCTTCTTCTTGGATACCTCAGCATGTTCTTCCTTTGGTTCCACTTGAGCAGTCTTGTCGGATGGTCTTGGGTCACCCTTCCGAAACAGCTTTTTCTTTCTGATGTGGGATTCAGTCAAAGTGGCAGACAATTCAATGGCTTGTCTGACAGTAGTAGGGTTGCTGCCAGTAACAATATCCTGAACTAGGTCAGGAAGACCATCAGTATATTTCTCGATTGCCTTATCCATAGGAGTAACCATAGCAGGACACAACAGGCTTAATTCTTCAAAACGGTCAGTATAGGCTCGATGCTCGCCACTGTCTTGCTTCAAATCATCAAACTCCCTCTCCAAAGCTCACAGTTCATGACGAGGGCAAAACTCCTTCATCATAAGAGCCCTAATCTCAGCCCAAGTCTGCGCTAATGCTACATCAGCACCGCGATCTCTCATCACCCCGTTCCACCACGTGAGAGCCCTCTTCTGAAACACACTCGAAGAAAACTCGACCTTGCGATTTTCAGGACACTGAACGTGACGGAAAGTATTCTCAATGCTTTCGAACCATTGAAGAAGCCCAGTTGCTCCCTCAGAACCACTAAACTTGAGTGGTTTAGCCGAGTTGAAACTCTTGAAGTTGCATGGAGCGTTGTTGTTGTTGATGGCTTGCATCATTTGTGCATAAAGATTTGGGAAGGCAACAGCCATTTGCTGCGCGATGATTTCCGCCAGTTCGGCATTTGCCATCTGATTGTCGCGTCGAGGAGGCATTCAAAAAGAGGAACATGAAAAGAAACGAGTGAGAGATTTAGACGAAATGAATGAGATGAATCAAATCTGATGAAAGCAAGGATAGTGGTCATTTGTTTGTTACTACAAAGTAAACAAACTACACACAGTGACTAATCAAAGTAAATGGATTAAAATAATGTATCGCGAAGACATGCTCGCCTATAAGTGAACACTCATCCCAAGAATTCCCAGGTAAGCACAACTGGTCTCGCGTCTGATGAGATGTATACGAAGTGCTTGCCTAGACAGAAAACCCAGAATACAGGCATTCACCCTTCCAGTTTGCACGTGTTCACATTATTTAAAACCCAAAACCTTAACGAAATTTTGAAAACTCAAAGGGGTTCAAAACCATATAATAAAGGGTTCAAAACCTTACAATAGAGAGTTCAAAACCTAGTAATCAATCATCCTAGAACAGATGATTAGTTTTCAAAGCGGTTTTGAAATTTATGTTCTTGTTGTGGTCGTCGCCTAAGGATAGGTGACGGTATTGTTTTATGACTAAACGCAAGTAAACTCGCGTTAGGGTCCTAGAAAAGTTATAGACTAGGTCAAAGCATTACTAATAACCTAATTCCCTATAACCATTGGCTCTGATACCATCTTTTCTGTCACACCCCGACCACGTAGAACATACAAAACGTGGCGGAAATGTCGAGGAGTGTTGTAACAGAATTAATGTTTCAAATCCATGGCAATTGAAGTTTCGTTTTATTAATCAAAAGTGTTACAATGTCTTAATAAACAAAGAAGTACAACATAATTAACTAGTCTTGTCTCGTTTTAAGTCACTAAGGCACAGGTCCGCCTAAGTATGTCTTGATAAGTCCTATGCTTCATCTCCTGAAAACACATGTGAAAATAGGTACGTCAGCATAAAAATGCCGGTGAGATACATAGGTTATGTGAAAATAGAATTCATGACTTATGTTGGAGAAAATGTTTAGTCATGAACCTTGTAATTTGCTTTGTCTTGTAAATCATTTGAAAAACAATAAGTTCAGATGATATGTATAAATAAGTGAAATAATGTATGGTTAAATGAATAACCATTTAAGATGAGTTTGTATAAGATAAGTTGTTTGTAAAACAATGTCTTGTGAAAAGTATGTTATTTGTATAAAATGTTCTATGTATCAAACTGAAATGATTCAAATAACGCTACGACATGTAATACCATACAAACACTTATATATAGGAAGTACTAGCGGCGTATCCACCATGTTTGTATCATATTACACACGCATCGTTACTTAATCAAACCAAACCACCAATATAGAATGTCTATGTTTAACAATTGAAGAAATGTTTATGTATGGTAAGTAATGTAAAGTTAAACGAATAACCTTATAGTAGCATATAAAAAGTATACTTTGGATTTGTAAGTAGCATATTAAACTATGTTTTTGGTTTAGTAAGTAACATATCAAAATATGCTTTGGATGTGATAAATAACATATTAAACTATGTTTTTGGTTTAGTAAGTAACATATCAAAATATGCTTTGGATGTGATAAATAACATATTAAACTATGTTTTAGTTTAGTAAATAACATATCAAAATATGCTTTGGATGATTAATAAAATAAATATGTTGGTTTTGTACAATACCACACATGAGAGTATATCAAACTATACTTTAATAGTGTGATTTGAGAATTCATTCAGACCTGGTGCATCAAAATACACCTTTGAGACTATAAGGATACCACAAAGGCAATCCCTATTTGGATGGAGCAACAAATTGGTTTCAGACATTCCATGCCAACAGGAATGGGGTGTCAAATCCTATAGCGCTATATCATACTAACAATCGGTCTGGTGAACATAAAATAAGTACAATTCAACCATTTATTTTATGTTCTTAGAGAAATCAGTGTTTAAAACCATAGATAGTCATTTAGTTTGTCAAAAGATAAGAAATAACTTGTATGATCAAATGTCAAAATGTAAGCATGTGATGAAATCAGCTGTACTAAGTAATGCACACAATGGGCACACGTAGCATGAAATGTAATGTAAAATGATGTACCAAGTATGCTAAGTTAACATACGAAGCAGAAAAGTCATGTAAATCAACGTACTAATAGTGTACTAATGAACATAACCAGTATATGATGTGAAAACAAGAAAGCATGAAAGTAACAAGTAGGCACATGTGTTTCACCCCAAAACAGTTTGGAAAACAGTAAAAGAGGGGTTCTATGTACTCACTTGATATTGCTCAGATGTCTAAAGATAACCACCAAGTAATGCTAGAGATCTCGGAATCAAACGGCACCTAATATAGGTAACTATGTTAACAACCGGACCTAAATCGGAAGACTGGGTAGTATTAGGGTTTGTAAACCAAATGAGTGTAGGAACTCATATGATATGGTTTAACAAAGCCTACATACTAAATGAAACTTAACTTAAGTGCTTTCGACCCATTACGACCCGTTTAGGTAGCTTATGCTACTTTAACGCGTCGTTCGCGTGAAACGCGTTCGGACCGCCTAACTAGCCCTATGACAAGTGTTATATGCCTAAACATGTTACATAATCAGTTATGTGGCAAAAGTTTAGGTTACATATGCTAAATTACCAATTATGCATGAAAAGGGTATTCTGGTAATTTACCTAAGGCATATAAACAACCTATCATACAACTACTCAAACGATGTGACCATAGGGTATAACCTCGGAAGGTTATTCCCTACCTACTATGGTCACCTAATGTATTTGGTCGGATCCTAATGATCGACCAAATGGGTCGAGTTCGAAGGTATAGGCGATTTATCAGATCGCCTACCCTACGACTCTAGACAACGTGGTAATCAGTGGGCATAGTCCCAAGGGACTATGACCAACGTGATTACACTCACGTTGCGAAGTTCAAACGAACTTCGCATTGACCATAAGCTGGTCAACGCTGAAAGTCAAACAAAGTTTGACTTTCTGACTCTAAAAGCAATAAAATAAGGAAAAGAACGAAAGAATACTTACCCAGGGTCCCCGAATGCTAATCCCGATCCAAGAACTCAGGTATGAAACAATGGTTTCAACTTAGAGCTCTCAAATCAGAATTCTTGTAAGTTTTAAAGCAATGGGGGGTGGGGTATTTATAGTATTCGGGTAACCGTTAAGATCATTTCATGGAATAACGTGATTCGATCACATCCGTACACTTGTTGGAAGGTTATGGAAGCTAAAATATGATCTTATCAGCTGACTAAGCGAATTAGAACATGTGGTGGAGGATGGAACAGCTGCAAACAGGCTGTGAAATACACTGCATCTGGTCTGCAGACCCCTAGCGCACCGCTACGTTAAAAGTGTAGCGCACCGCTAGGCCCTAGTTTGGCAGAATTACACTTTTGGTCCCTGTATTGCAATCAGCCCATTTTCGACACGTTTAAGGCCCGTTAACCCCATTTCAAAGCTCTAAAATGAATTTAAAGTATAGGGAACTTAAAACATGTTCAAAAATATCTCGGATGTCGGTTCGTTTGGCCGTACGAACGCGATGTTCGCTTAATTACGACGGAATGCGCATAAGCGTGAAAAAACGAACCAAAAGACGCGACGAATGGATTTTTCTTATGGAGAAGACTAAAATAAAATATTTTAGTGCTTACATAAATTTTTGGATGTCCGGAAGTATTCAGAACGTAAGTTATGCGCGAAAATGCAAACTTGTGCACTTTTTGACACTTTTAGTCCCTGAATGACCCAAAAGTTTATTTTAGCACACCGAACACCTCAAAGCCTATTTTTAAGCTATATAAAGGATATTTATGGTATGTTTAACTTATGGCCATGTTCCGGAATGTCTGTTACAGCTCAAATTGGCATACTTTCGCAGTTTGTCAACTTTAGTCCCTGTAAGCGATTTAACTTGATTTTGCCATACCAAAGCCTTCAAAACTTATTTCTAAGTTATGTAAAGGTTATTTAAGGTATGTTAAGTCTATTTCACTATTCCAGAGTGTTTGTTGCATTAAACTGGTTATATTTACGCATCAGTGCGTGTATAACCTTCCAGAAAGTGATTTAGAGCTTGAAATTGAACTAGAGTTGATATGTGCAAATGATACACATATATTTAACAAATCCCAAGTATGAAATACAATATTTCATTGGTTTGGCATTTGTCTGATGGTTGAAGTGACACAGGTGTTACAGTCTCCCCTACTTTAGGAAATTTCGTCCCGAAATTTAATTTTAGAGGAAACTTGTGAAGACAGCTGTGACGATTTCGCCTTCTAATAGATCCTTTAAACCCTTAAGTAAAACTCTGGGCCATGTTAGGAATTTTAGCGAATTTGTTAACCATCAAAGTGAATTCCTTGCAGTAGTAAAACATGGAATTTTGAACTACGAACAGAAGAACGTTTCTTATGAAGACTTATCATAGGAAACTTGGTGTGTGATTGAGATCAGAATTGAGAATAAATGACATTGGTCGAGGTCCAAGACTTCTCCCGTATCATTATTCTTGTCACTATAGGTCTTAACACATGACAAAGCTTCCTGTGGTTTCTGTGCACTGAATTCCATAATTATGTAGGCCTCCATAATTACGTAATTCCTTGCCCAGTCCGCACAGTTCATTTCATAATGCGTAGAGGAAAAAAAATCAATTGAATAAACATGAAGCGACCTGACTAGACCACCAAAGGGTCCTTTTAATTTGACCAATGAACGAGCCTTTTAATTAGATCAACGCATGATCTTCTTAACTAGACCGTCGCACAATCTCGTTAAATAGACCACTTAAGGGATCTTATAAATTATATCATCACATGATATTTCTAATCAGATTTTCAAAATCAATCTGTTTGACCAGACCATGCAAGAGGTCCAATTTATAGAATAGTACTTTAAAACCCAAAGGACTTGACTACTACGTAGAAGTCCATTAAGGATTTAAGATAGTATCTTTGGATATCCTTCTATGAATCCCTCATATAAGATATGGAAGATTCTACGAGGATTTGGATGGGTCACAAACAACCACAAAACATAGAAGAAAACACATAAGCACATAATTAGTTAACTTGATTCTTTAATTCGTTCTCTTTAGGTATAGATAATTAAAGCACACTAGGAATCCAATCCATGGATTTCATTTGTCACTTTAATCTTTTCAAGAATCTATCTTATGAAGATAGAAGGATTCTTAGTAAGAGTTTGGCTTTGTTTCTTAAAAGAAACAAGTGTTTAAGGTTCTAGGGGAGATCACAAGTGATCATAAAATGACAGAACCACACGAGTAGTTTGTATTTGGGTTGACATCATAAGGTTGTATCAAACATTCACACAATCGTATCAGTTTTTGCAAAAATAAAAACGACGAATTTTTATTTATATAACAACTGACTTGTCTTTAAACGTCAAAGATTACAACCAAGGGAAATAACAAAACACTAGTTGTTTACTGCTGCATCATTGTTTCCGTCTGCCTTATTGATGTTAAATGCTCATCCACGCGCTGGAGGTGCGTTAACAAGTCTTGGGCAATTGTTCCTGTAGTGGGTAAGGTCACCACAGTTATAACATGACCCCGGAGGGAACCGTGCTTGAACAGCAGCAGGGTGTGCAGCAGCTTGATTTGCAAAACGACAAACATTGATCAAATGTCCCAACCGCCCACAGTGGGTACATTTGTGACACTGTTCTTGCGCTAGATGATGACGGTTGCATTTGTTGCACAAAGGTGCGGTACCAACATAGTTTTGCCTTTTGCGAGGTTGTGCTGGTTGGTTTAGTGCAACCTGTTTGTCTTGAGCAGATACAGCGCAGTTTTGAGAGGCTTTGCGCTTCTTCTTCTTGGATACCTCAGCATGTTCTTCCTTTGGTTCCACTTGAGCAGTCTTGTCGGATGGTCTTGGGTCACCCTTCCGAAACAGCTTTTTCTTTCTGATGTGGGATTCAGTCAAAGTGGCAGACAATTCAATGGCTTGTCTGACAGTAGTAGGGTTGCTGCCAGTAACAATATCCTGAACTAGGTCAGGAAGACCATCAGTATATTTCTCGATTGCCTTATCCATAGGAGTAACCATAGCAGGACACAACAGGCTTAATTCTTCAAAACGGTCAGTATAGGCTCGATGCTCGCCACTGTCTTGCTTCAAATCATCAAACTCCCTCTCCAAAGCTCACAGTTCATGACGAGGGCAAAACTCCTTCATCATAAGAGCCCTAAGCTCAGCCCAAGTCTGCGCTAATGCTACATCAGCACCGCGATCTCTCATCACCCCGTTCCACCACGTGAGAGCCCTCTTCTGAAACACACTCGAAGAAAACTCGACCTTGCGATTTTCAGGACACTGAACGTGACGGAAAGTATTCTCAATGCTTTCGAACCATTGAAGAAGCCCAGTTGCTCCCTCAGAACCACTAAAATTGAGTGGTTTAGCCGAGTTGAAACTCTTGAAGTTGCATGGAGCGTTGTTGTTGTTGATGGCTTGCATCATTTGTGCATAAAGATTTGGGAAGGCAACAGCCATTTGCTGCGCGATGATTTCCGCCAGTTCGGCATTTGCCATCTGATTGTCGCGTCGAGGAGGCATTCTAAAAGAGGAACATGAAAAGAAACGAGTGAGAGATTTAGACGAAATGAATGAGATGAATCAAATCTGATGAAAGCAAGGATAGTGGTCATTTGTTTGTTACTACAAAGTAAACAAACTACACACAGTGACTAATCAAAGTAAATGGATTAAAATAATGTATCGCGAAGACATGCTCGCCTATAAGTGAACACTCATCCCAAGAATTCCCAGGTAAGCACAACTGGTCTCGCGTCTGATGAGATGTATACGAAGTGCTTGCCTAGACAGAAAACCCAGAATACAGGCATTCACCCTTCCAGTTTGCACGTGTTCACATTATTTAAAACCCAAAACCTTAACGAAATTTTGAAAACTCAAAGGGGTTCAAAACCATATAATAAAGGGTTCAAAACCTTACAATAGAGAGTTCAAAACCTAGTAATCAATCATCCTAGAACAGATGATTAGTTTTCAAAGCGGTTTTGAAATTTATGTTCTTGTTGTGGTCGTCGCCTAAGGATAGGTGACGGTATTGTTTTATGACTAAACGCAAGTAAACTCGCGTTAGGGTCCTAGAAAAGTTATAGACTAGGTCAAAGCATTACTAATAACCTAATTCCCTATAACCATTGGCTCTGATACCATCTTTTCTGTCACACCCCGACCACGTAGAACATACAAAACGTGGCGGAAATGTCGAGGAGTGTTGTAACAGAATTAATGTTTCAAATCCATGGCAATTGAAGTTTCGTTTTATTAATCAAAAGTGTTACAATGTCTTAATAAACAAAGAAGTACAACATAATTAACTAGTCTTGTCTCGTTTTAAGTCACTAAGGCACAGGTCCGCCTAAGTATGTCTTGATAAGTCCTATGCTTCATCTCCTGAAAACACATGTGAAAATAGGTACGTCAGCATAAAAATGCCGGTGAGATACATAGGTTATGTGAAAATAGAATTCATGACTTATGTTGGAGAAAATGTTTAGTCATGAACCTTGTAATTTGCTTTGTCTTGTAAATCATTTGAAAAACAATAAGTTCAGATGATATGTATAAATAAGTGAAATAATGTATGGTTAAATGAATAACCATTTAAGATGAGTTTGTATAAGATAAGTTGTTTGTAAAACAATGTCTTGTGAAAAGTATGTTATTTGTATAAAATGTTCTATGTATCAAACTGAAATGATTCAAATAACGCTACGACATGTAATACCATACAAACACTTATATATAGGAAGTACCAGCGGCGTATCCACCATGTTTGTATCATATTACACACGCATCGTTACTTAATCAAACCAAACCACCAATATAGAATGTCTATGTTTAACAATTGAAGAAATGTTTATGTATGGTAAGTAATGTAAAGTTAAACGAATAACCTTATAGTAGCATATAAAAAGTATACTTTGGATTTGTAAGTAGCATATTAAACTATGTTTTTGGTTTAGTAAGTAACATATCAAAATATGCTTTGGATGTGATAAATAACATATTAAACTATGTTTTTGGTTTAGTAAGTAACATATCAAAATATGCTTTGGATGTGATAAATAACATATTAAACTATGTTTTAGTTTAGTAAATAACATATCAAAATATGCTTTGGATGATTAATAAAATAAATATGTTGGTTTTGTACAATACCACACATGAGAGTATATCAAACTATACTTTAATAGTGTGATTTGAGAATTCATTCAGACCTGGTGCATCAAAATACACCTTTGAGACTATAAGGATACCACAAAGGCAATCCCTATTTGGATGGAGCAACAAATTGGTTTCAGACATTCCATGCCAACAGGAATGGGGTGTCAAATCCTATAGCGCTATATCATACTAACAATCGGTCTGGTGAACATAAAATAAGTACAATTCAACCATTTATTTTATGTTCTTAGAGAAATCAGTGTTTAAAACCATAGATAGTCATTTAGTTTGTCAAAAGATAAGAAATAACTTGTATGATCAAATGTCAAAATGTAAGCATGTGATGAAATCAGCTGTACTAAGTAATGCACACAATGGGCACACGTAGCATGAAATGTAATGTAAAATGATGTACCAAGTATGCTAAGTTAACATACGAAGCAGAAAAGTCATGTAAATCAACGTACTAATAGTGTACTAATGAACATAACCAGTATATGATGTGAAAACAAGAAAGCATGAAAGTAACAAGTAGGCACATGTGTTTCACCCCAAAACAGTTTGGAAAACAGTAAAAGAGGGGTTCTATGTACTCACTTGATATTGCTCAGATGTCTAAAGATAACCACCAAGTAATGCTAGAGATCTCGGAATCAAACGGCACCTAATATAGGTAACTATGTTAACAACCGGACCTAAATCGGAAGACTGGGTAGTATTAGGGTTTGTAAACCAAATGAGTGTAGGAACTCATATGATATGGTTTAACAAAGCCTACATACTAAATGAAACTTAACTTAAGTGCTTTCGACCCATTACGACCCGTTTAGGTAGCTTATGCTACTTTAACGCGTCGTTCGCGTGAAACGCGTTCGGACCGCCTAACTAGCCCTATGACAAGTGTTATATGCCTAAACATGTTACATAATCAGTTATGTGGAAAAAGTTTAGGTTACATATGCTAAATTACCAATTATGCATGAAAAGGGTATTCTGGTAATTTACCTAAGGCATATAAACAACCTATCATACAACTACTCAAACGATGTGACCATAGGGTATAACCTCGGAAGGTTATTCCCTACCTACTATGGTCACCTAATGTATTTGGTCGGATCCTAATGATCGACCAAATGGGTCGAGTTCGAAGGTATAGGCGATTTATCAGATCGCCTACCCTACGACTCTAGACAACGTGGTAATCAGTGGGCATAGTCCCAAGGGACTATGACCAACGTGATTACACTCACGTTGCGAAGTTCAAACGAACTTCGCATTGACCATAAGCTGGTCAACGCTGAAAGTCAAACAAAGTTTGACTTTCTGACTCTAAAAGCAATAAAATAAGGAAAAGAACGAAAGAATACTTACCCAGGGTCCCCGAATGCTAATCCCGATCCAAGAACTCAGGTATGAAACAATGGTTTCAACTTAGAGCTCTCAAATCAGAATTCTTGTAAGTTTTAAAGCAATGGGGGGTGGGGTATTTATAGTATTCGGGTAACCGTTAAGATCATTTCATGGAATAACGTGATTCGATCACATCCGTACACTTGTTGGAAGGTTATGGAAGCTAAAATATGATCTTATCAGCTGACTAAGCGAATTAGAACATGTGGTGGAGGATGGAACAGCTGCAAACAGGCTGTGAAATACACTGCATCTGGTCTGCAGACCCCTAGCGCACCGCTACGTTAAAAGTGTAGCGCACCGCTAGGCCCTAGTTTGGCAGAATTACACTTTTGGTCCCTGTATTGCAATCAGCCCATTTTCGACACGTTTAAGGCCCGTTAACCCCATTTCAAAGCTCTAAAATGAAGTTAAAGTATAGGGAACTTAAAACATGTTCAAAAATATCTCGGATGTCGGTTCGTTTGGCCGTACGAACGCGATGTTCGCTTAATTACGACGGAATGCGCATAAGCGTGAAAAAACGAACCAAAAGACGCGACGAATGGATTTTTCTTATGGAGAAGACTAAAATAAAATATTTTAGTGCTTACATAAATTTTTGGATGTCCGGAAGTATTCAGAACGTAAGTTATGCGCGAAAATGCAAACTTGTGCACTTTTTGACACTTTTAGTCCCTGAATGACCCAAAAGTTTATTTTAGCACACCGAACACCTCAAAGCCTATTTTTAAGCTATATAAAGGATATTTATGGTATGTTTAACTTATGGCCATGTTCCGGAATGTCTGTTATAGCTCAAATTGGCATACTTTCGCAGTTTGTCAACTTTAGTCCCTGTAAGCGATTTAACTTGATTTTGCCATACCAAAGCCTTCAAAACTTATTTCTAAGTTATGTAAAGGTTATTTAAGGTATGTTAAGTCTATTTCACTATTCCAGAGTGTTTGTTGCATTAAACTGGTTATATTTACGCATCAGTGCGTGTATAACCTTCCAGAAAGTGATTTAGAGCTTGAAATTGAACTAGAGTTGATATGTGCAAATGATACACATATATTTAACAAATCCCAAGTATGAAATACAATATTTCATTGGTTTGGCATTTGTCTGATGGTTGAAGTGACACAGGTGTTACATTATACCTTATGGTCACGGCGTTTAGTTAGTTGTATGATAGGTAGTTTATATGCCTTAGGTAAATTACCAAAATACCCTTTTTAAGTGTAATTGGTAATTAAGCATATGTAACCTAAACTTTCATCACTTAACTGATTATGTAACATAATTAAACATGTTAAGGCATATTTTACTTGTCATAGGACTAGTTAGGCGGTCCGAACGCGTTTTACGCGAACGACGCGTTAAAGTAGCATAAGCTACCTAAACGGGTCGTAATGGGTCGTAAGCACTTAGGTTAGGTTTCATTTAGTATGTAGGCTTGTTAAACCATAACACATGAGTTCCCCTACTCATTTGGTTTACGAGCCTCATTCTATCCGATCTTCCGATTATAGGTCCGGTTTATTAATATAGTTACCTATATTAGGTGCCGTTTGATATCCGTGATCTCTAGCATTGTTTGGTTGTTACTCAAGGACTACTAAGCAATCTCAAGTGAGTACATAGACCCCTCTTTTACTGTTTTCCAAACATTTTGGGGTGGAACACATGTGCCTACTTGTTACTTTCATGCTTTCCTGTTTTCACATCATATACTTGCTATGTTTATTAGTACATTTATAGTACATGATTTCAATACATTTTATGCTATGTATGCCCATTGTGTGCATACTTAGTACATCACTTTACAATACATTTCTTTCTATGTATGTCCATTGTGTGCATACTTAGTACATTGTTTTACATTACATTTCATGCTATGTATGTCCATTGTGTACATACTTAGTACATTGTTTTACATTACATTTCATGCTATGTATGTCCATTGTGTGCATACTTAGTACATTGTTTTACATTACATTTCATGCTATGTATGCCCATTGTGTGCATACTTAGTACAATTGTTTCACGTCATATACTATGTATGTCCACTTGTTACATACTTAGTACAGTTGTTTTCATCACATGCTTACATTTTGGTATGACATTTGGGTTGTTCAAAATGGAACAATACATTCATTAACATTAGCTACGCAGTTCGTTAGTAGGTAGTGGTACCATAGGAATTGACAACACCCGTTCCTGAAATCCTAGGTTTGTTTGGATTGGAAGGAATGACCGAATTCGATATACATAACACAGATAGACCTTTAAATTCGTTTAATGGTTTATCGCCACAGTCTCAAGGCTTGGATGTATGCATCCTCACAATACCGCATAGATGTTTATATCAGCATAGCATGCATTTGTTCCATAAAACATAGCTTTGATTTAAACCATGTTTTACTTCAATACTTTGTTTTTGTGCATATGGTTTAGTTGATATATTTTCACTAGCCATACATATCATTTTGGGTTACACATTACATGATTTACATTTGACACATAAACATTATTAACATTGGTTACACATTACATGATTTACATTTGACACATAAACATTATTGACATTGGTTATACATTACATGACTTACATCTTGACAATAAACATTTTGACATATTATTCAATACGTTTGGCAAATGGCTTAAACATAGACATCTTACATTGTTGGTTTGGTTTGAGTAAGTGATTTAAGTAACGAGGCGTGTGTAATATGATACAAGCATGGTGGATACGCCGCTGGTACTTCCTATATATAAGTGTTTGTATGGTATTACATATCGTAGCGTTATTTGAATCATTTCAATTTGGACATATAACATTTTATACAAATAACATACTTTTCACAATACATTGTTTTACAAACAACTTATCTTATACAAACTCATCTTACATGGTTATTCATTTAACCTTACATTTATTTATACATATCATCTGATCTTATCGTTTTTCAAATGATTTACAAGACAAAGCAAATTACAAGGTTCATGACTAAACATTTTCTCAAACATAAGTCATGAATTCTATTTTCACAAAACCTATGTATCTCACAGGCATTTTTATGCTGACGTACCTATTTTCACATGTGTTTTCAGGATATGATGCATAGGACTTGTCAAGATACACTTAGGCGGACTTGGGCCTTAGCGACAATAAAAGATGCAAGACTAGTTATTTATGTTATGTTTCTTTGATTGTCAAGACATTGTAACTCTTTTAATCAATAAAACAATATTTCAATTTCCATGTGTTATGAAACATTGATTCTGTTACAACACTCCCCGACGTTTCCGCCACGTTTTGTTGTTTTACGTGGTCGGGATGTGACAGAAAAGTTGGTATCAGAGTTCATGGTTATAGGGAATTAGGTTATTAGTAATACTTTGACCTAGTCTATAACCTTCCTAGGACCCTAACGCGAGTTTACTTGCGTTTAGTCATAAAACAATACTGTCACCTATCCTTAGGCGACAACCACAACAAGAACATAAATTTCAAAACCGCTTTGAAAACTAATCATCTGTTCTAGGATGATTGATTACTAGGTTTTGAACCCTCTGTTATAAGGTTTTGAACCCTCTAAGTTTTTCAAATCTCGTCAAAGTTTGGGTCTTATGATGTGAACACGTGCAAACTGGAAGAGTGAATGCCTGTACCCTGAGTTTTCTGTCGAAGGCTAGAGTGTTCGTATAAATCCGCAGTATCGGACCAGTCACTCTTACCTGGGAACTCTTGGGGTGAGTGTTCACTTATAGGCGAGCATGTCTTTAGCTATACATTAATATGACCCGCTTACTTTGATTAGTCACCATCTCATTTGTTTGCCTTAGGTAACAAACAAATGATCGCAATTTCTATGCGTTGTCATTTTATTTTATTTACCGATAACCTTTCACCTGTTTCTCCCTATGTCTTTCATTTCCTTCTAGAATGTCTCTTCCTCTCAGCAACGGTCAAATGTCTGAGCAAACAGCCAAATTTGCCCAGCAAATAGGCGAAATGATTCTGAAGACTGTGGATTTAGGCATTGCCATGTCTCGTCTCAACAATGAAGCCACTCAAGAATCACCAAAGGAAGCAGAAGCCAAGCCTTCACCTAAACCAAAGAAACATAAAGCTTCAAAGAATCCCGCAGCAGTTGCACCAAAACAGGCAAGACCTAGCCAAGTGACAACACTACCAGCCAGGAAGCCATACAACGGAACTGCACCCTTGTGCAACCAATGTAGCCTTCATCATCAGGCTAGCGTGAAGTGCCGTAAATGCCAAATTTGTGGACTTATAGGTCATACGGCAAGGATTTGCCCAACTACAGCAGTACCAAATCAAACAAGACCCATCCGGGTGGCAACACCACCTGTTAAGAAGCAATACAAGGGAACAGCACCAATATGCGACAAATGTAATGCACACTACTTAGCTCACCTACAGTGTCGTTTGTGTGCATCATGTGGGCGACTCGGTCACCTGGCAAATGCTTGTCGATTTACCCCAAACCAAAGTGGTCCAAACCAACCACAAGCCAACTCTGCTCAAGCTCGTTTCTCACGAGGGTCTTGCTACAACTGTGGCGAGATGGGCCATTTCCTAAGGGATTGCCCAAAGCTTGCTAATGCAAATCCAACCCACGGATAAGCAGTTGGTTGGCTAGAAGATGTTGTTGTCTTATGCTTTTGTTTCTTCTATTTCTTGTAATGTGAAACGATCTGTTTTGTTTATAAATAAATTGTTGTTCACAATTCTGATATGCGAGTGTAGTTACAAGTGTGTATGACTTTTGCTATGATACCTACATCAAGGAACTATGTTCCTTACAAACTACTCTTGTGATTTTCTCTTTCAAATAATCGCTCATGATTCCCTCGAAAATTTTAAGTACTCGTTTCATTCTAGGATACGAAGTACAGAAAATAAAGTGACATTATGAGTGATCATGCTTCTGCACATCTGTGCCTTTGAATCCTTGGTTAGATAACTAAGGGTATTTTCAAATCCCATACCCATTACGTTTTGATTTTTCAACATACACAGTACAAGTATTTCAAAAACAATCTTCATGATCTCAAAACATTTCATATAGTTTGAAAACAATTTTTTTTTAAAATGCATTGTCTATGTTGTTTCAAAAACATTGGATATGCTTTCAAAAACAACCTTCATAATTTCAAAATGTTTCATATAGTCTGAAAACTATATTAACACCGTACATTTTCTTATCAAGTGCATGATTTCGAAAAGCATCATTCATGTTTTCAAAAACCTTATACATAATTTCAAAATTTATCTCGCATGATTTTAAAACATTTTTATAAATATACTTACCTAGTACACCTACTTTATGATTTTAAAAGTATTATATATAAGGTTTCAAAAACATTGAACACATTTTTTTAGAACCCCATGCATAGTTTTCAAAAATATTTTCTTCATACATTGACTTAACTTTCAAATTTCGCTTCATATGTCGCCTTGGCATATCTGGCATCTCAACTTCATAAGCATTTTACTTCATGTTTTGACCTAAGCACATCAAGTGCAAGGTTTCAAAACATCTTCAACTTCTAAAATCCATATGGGATCTTTTTATCTTCACATTTAGACCCTTGTGGATGATTATCATTCAAATCAGAGTCCTTAATTGGATTCCTTATGTACCTAAATTCGAACGTCTCGGTTCCTTATAATCGAAATCGAATTTTCTCTTCAAAAATCTTTCTATCTTTATAGTTAGATTCTTGATAATGTTTAAAGTACCAAATGAAATCCAAGGAATGGATTCCTAGTGTGCTT
>JARYGA010014891.1:0-48140 GCA_030545235.1 Helianthus tuberosus | reverse complement strand
TGCAGACCAGAAGTTTGAAAAATGGCAGAACAGGCCCCTGAAGCTCCAAACTTGCTATTTGATGCATTTTTGACACGTTTAAGCCCCGTTAACCCCATTTCAAAGCTCTAAAATGAAGTTAAAGTATAGAGAACTTAAAATGTGCTCAAAAATATCTCGGATGTCGGTTCGTTTGGCCGTACGATTGCGTTGTTCGGTTAATTACGACGGAATGCGCATAAGCGCGAAAAACGATCCAAATGGCGTGACGAATGGATTTTTCTTATGCCAAACACTAAAATAAAATATTTTAGTGCTTACATAAATTTTTGGATGCCCGGATGTATTCAGAACGTAAGTTATGCGCGAAAGTGCAAACTTGTGCACTTTTTGACGCTTTTAGTCCCTGAATGGCCCAAAAGTTTATTTTAGCACACCGAACCCCTCAAAGCCTATTTCTAAGCTGTGTAAAGGATATTTATGGTATGTTTAACTTATGGCCATGTTCCGGAATGTCTGTTATAGTTCAAATTGGCATACTTTCACAGTTTGTCAAGTTTAGTCCCTGTAAGCGATTTAACTTGATTTTTGCCATACCAAAGCCTTCAAAACTTATTTCTAAGTTATGTAAAGGTTATTTAAGGTATGTTAAGCCTATTTCACTATTCTGGAGTGTTCATTGCATTAAACTGGTTATATTTACGCATCAGCGCGCGTATAACCTTCTAGGAAGCGATTTAGAGCTTGAAATCGAACAAGAGTTGATATGTGCAAACGATACACATATTTTTACAAATCCCAAGTATGAAATACAATATTTCATTGGTTTGGAATTTGTTGGATGGTTGAAGTGACACAGGTGTCACATGAAAGCACTCCGGCAGCTTGAATCTGCTCTGACCAGTAGCCTGAATGGGGGAAGCTCCAACAACTGGGTCAACAGGGGCCGCACTTGTCTCCGGACCCTTCCCTTTCGCTTGTGATGACACAGGAGCCGTCAGGATCACAATAGGAGCCTTGGAACTCCCATATATATATATATATATATAGTAGGAATTGGGTAGAAAGCCTTATTTTCCTAGAAAGTCTAGGAAGCAATCAGAATGTGACATGTGGCATTGAAGGATTTTAACTAAAAGGGCAATTGTGTAGTTTGACATTTATATTAATTTTGGAATTTATATCTCATTAACTAACTATGCACGATTTTATGGTAACTGATTCTCCATGATTTGCGAATTACAAATATTAATCAAATTCTCATTCGTTTCTTTCATAATCTTGATCAACTTTATTCGTAAATCATTTTTTACGTGAGAGATAGTTATGGCTTCAAACACAATCTTGATTGCGGATATGGCAAATACACTTCTTTGTCTGTTTACTATTATCTGGTCTGTATCGATTTTTAATTATGTCTGGAAACCACCAGAATGCTCTTGACGTTGTGTTTTAACAGCAAGCAGATTCATACAATTGTGTTTTAGCATTCAGATTCATACAGTTGTGTTTTAACAGCAAGCAGATTCATACAACTGTGTTTTAGCATTCAGATTCATACAGTTGTGTTTTAACAGCAAGCAGATTCATACAGTTGTGTTTTAACAGCAAGCCGATTCATACAGTTGTGTTTTAGCATTCAGATTCATACAGTTGTGTTTTAATAGCAAGCAGATTCATACGCTGTGTTTTACCATCCATGCTGGTAATGCTGGAGGATTTATTGACGCTGTGTTTTAATAGCAAGCAGATTAAAACGATGTGTTTTCTTGATGTTTTTTTTTTCATGAAGGATAGAAGGAAGATAGAGTGAGAGAGAGAAAGGGAGAGAGAGAAAAAAATCGCAAGAAATGTGGGGTGGTTATGGAATGGCAATTATTTCCATATTTAAAACAAGCTAAATGACATATCTACCCCTGATTAATTAAATAATCCTATTTTTAAGAAACACATATTACCAAAATGCCACCAAGATGATCTCAACCATTAAACACACCCATTGGATGGCCTAGATCGCTTCCTAGACTTTCTAGGAAAAACACACTTTCGGTAGGATCCCCACTCTATATATATATATATATATATATATATATATATATAAAGGAAGGAAGGGGGAAAGGAAATGAGAAGAGAAAGAAACCTGGAACTGCAAAGAAAGAATAAGGCAAGGAATTAACTCACAGGTAAAGGTCCAGTAACAAGGCTGGAGGACGGTCATAGAGTCTTCAAATGCTTTGATAAAGAGCCTTTAACGTTAACTGGGGGAGCTTCGGACATGGCTCGGGAAACGGACTGGGATTTTTCATTGCTGACCCTCCTTAGCCGATGACGGATGTTTCGGGGCTCCGGAACCACAACACCAGTGTTGACCGGCGAATCAGGATTGCGTTTTCGAGACAAACGCGTGGAAAAATCCTCATCCCTACTGCTCACATTCTCTACCGGAGGGGAATTCTAAGAGTCCTCCTATCCTTTAGAGGAACCCCCCTTGGTAGAAGGAGTCCCCTCTACCACCCCTACAACAGAACCACCAACATCCGGGGCACTTCCTCCAAGAACACCCCCTATTTCTAGGTTTACCACACCTTCAACCAAAAATGATACCCCCTTACAATCAGCTTGCAGCAAGCTCCATAGAGTCATCTCTACACAAGCAAACAAACACAGGAGATGACTTGACAAATGAAAACAAGGGCCTCAAACCCACACACGATCAAGATTATCGTAAAAGCAAGGACTCACCTTTGTTTTCATGAAAGGCTTTAGGGCAGATCGGATAGAAGGGGCTCAGCCCTCCCAGGACAAGGATCCCTTTAGGAAAGTTGAAAGCCCTGGTAGGGTGCCCGCACATTTTCCGCCATAGCACATCTTCAGCCGCCGAAAGGGGAGGGACACCATCATCAATTGCTGTAGCAGGATCCCTTAGGGGAAGGGAATCAGGAATCATGTATGGAGAGACAAAAATGAACCTATTTTTCCATTCCTTAGGATATGTAGAAGTAGGAATAAAGGAGTAGCATGGAAGGGAAATATTGTCCTTCCTCTTCTCAAACGTGAACCAATCCCCATATGACTGGATTCAGTAAAACTGACGAAACAGCGGCAGAGAAGGTTCACCGGCAAAAGCATCACAAGAAAGCTCAAAGTGAACAATCCTCAAGAAAGCCAACGAGTGCAATTGAGAGAAGTGGATACCGTAATGCTTTAGAAGGGCCATTTTGAAAGGCGAAAGAGGGTATCGAACACCATAGAATGAAAAAGACAAAGTATAGACGACGATCCTCTCCGGCGAGTAGTTGGCCGGATCATTTGGACCGAGAAGGCTCGAAGCGAACTCTGATGGAATTTTATATGCAGCAACAAAATACTCCAAATCCTCTATGGTAACAATGGAACGGATCAACGATCGTCCCTTTCTACTCATGACCGGAATATGGAGAGAATGATCGGAGAAAAAGTGATAAGAGGAGAAGAACGGGATATAATGACGAAATTGAAAACCATTAAGAGGTTTTAAAGGGTTTCTCTGATCTGCTGCCCAGGACTATAGATGACATGTCGACGAGGCCCACTCGGTTTGGGGATACCTCGTCTTGGGCCCTTTTTCAGTTGGGCTTCTCAATAGGCCCAAAGGTGATTATTATCTCTTATAAGAAAGTGTTAGAGAAAGAGCGGGAAAAAGATTGTGACTTTTCTTGCAGAAGGCACTAAATGTTTGCATACGTACAGTGGACTTCGTAGGAAAGGTACGATGAAGGAGCAGCCTTCATTTAATGATCAAGGCATCAAGCCGATGGGGATCAGACACGTGTCTGAGTCTCCCCAAGGCCTTACAATACCGTTAGATGGCGTTGGAGCTCCCACTGAAGAGATACGCCCTCTCTATTATATAAGGCAGACCTAATATCGTCTTAGGTAAGCATTCAATACCGATATCATTGATTACACTCACACTACACATTTAATCCAGACATTCTTCGGGTTACATTTAAGGCAGTTTGCCTAAAATTCACACTAAAAGGATATTCCGGTGACTGCAAACTTATCGGAATAAGCTCCTTCTTCTCCGACAAGCTTTCTTATTCTCACACCGGAGCTTGGTCACGGATTCCCCCCCCCCTCGGGGTCCTCCGTGGCGAGGCTAACGGTGTTTTGTTTTGATCCATTACAACGTTGACGAGCCTCGTTAACTTTATATTGGAACTCAGGGACTCGACATACAGATATAGTCAAACAATACACAGACCATTACAAAGACATTCATGAAACTGATATAGAGTAAACGTATGTTAGAATATAGCAAAAGTTGGTGGTGCAGTTATAGAGTAAATTATCATTTTAGTCCCTGAGGGTTGTCCCAAATTGCTATTTTAGTCTAAATAGTTTTTTCTCCTCTGGGTCCTTGAGTTTTCCATTTTCTTACCATTTTGATCATATTACCTAACTCCGTTAAAAACCTCAGTTTTAACCTGGGGTATTCTTGGTATTTTCGTAATAATTATAATACTAATAATAATATTTATAATATAAAACACAAAACAACTAACTTGATTTTTTGATTCTATAAAAATCTGATTAACACACCCACCCCCTTCTCTCTCGTTCTTCTTCCCTCTACTTTCTTTCTCTCCTCAGCCACCTGTGCTGGTGCCACCGCCACCGATCCACAATCATCACTCACCTCCACCAACAACCGTCACTGACCTCTGCCACCAAAATGTCCACCACAACGTCAGTTAACCTAGGGGCACCTCCACCCTATCACAACCACCAGTGCCACCCACCTCTTTCACCCACTTCCACAGCCGTCACCCACCTCCTGTACTCATCTCCACCTCCACCAACCACCGTGACGCACCTCCACCCACCTTCACGCACCTTCACATCACAATGATCCTATTAATCCCACAATCATTTCCCAAATTCAACGCTGGAAACCCTAACCGCCTTCAATCCTATATCATCAGTCAAATTCATCACTCCAATTTATTAAATCAAAGATGTGTGTAGATCTGGAATGTGAAGGAGCAGATCGGAGGGGTGTGTGTGTGTGTGTGTGTATGTTTTTGTTGGCTAAAGGTGTAGGTGGGTTATCACCCTAAAATGGGTGATGGAGCTCGGTGGTGATTGCTGGTATGGGGTGTGGTGGCAGTGGCGGTGGTTGTGGTTGGTGTGACATGTGGCGCCGGTGGTGGTGCTCGCAAATGGTGGCCGGGGGTGGTGGCTGGGAGTGGCAGCTAATGGTGGTGGAGGAGAAAAAGTATGTAGAGAGAGAAAAGTGAGAGAAAGAGATAGTGGGGTTGTGAAACGGTGGGGATGGCGGTAGTAGTGGTGGTGCACGGTGGTGATTACTGTGGTTCGTGAGGGAGAGAGACAGGAGAGAGAGAGAGGGGGGTTTTTTGAGCATTTGTTTTTTTCTAAATAATTATTGTCATAATTATATTATAATTATTATATATAAATATATATTTAAATGATTAAAAGAAAAAAATATATAAATGGTTTTGGATGGAAATGACAATTTAGAAACTTTTTTTTTTTGTTAATGCCAAAAGTACCCCCTGGTTATAACCAGTTTTTTAGATTGAGATAGGCAATGTGATCAAAATGACAAAAAATTGAAAACTCAGGGACCTGGAGGAGAAAAAAAACTATTTGGACTAAAATGACAACTTGGATCAAACATCATGGACTAAAATGGTAATTTACTCTGAAGTTATATTTCCTTATGTTTGTGTAGTTTGTAATTGTTAAATATGTATTTGTTGAAAAAAGAGATTTGAGAGCAAATATATATAAAGTAAAATAAATATAATTCAAGTCGCAAATGACCTCCAGCTCAAGTGGTAGGAGGACTTGAGTTCTTCTGTGAAGACTCAAGTTCGATTCCCATTTGTTGTAAAAAAGAAGTGAGGCACTGGTGGGCAATGATAGAAGACCCAGGGAAACCTAGGTTCGATCGTTGAGCCAAATGAGTTTTACCGGTAATTTCACCGCCGTGTCTACGGGCGGGTAAGTTACCGGGTTTTCCCCCGGAAGTGGTGGTGGACGACTTGGATTACTCTTGGAGTACTCCGTTTGTACAGTAGGTACCTCAAAAGTACTCATGATTGATTTGTTGGTCGTTAAAAAAAATACATATATAATTCAAGCCAAGCTCTAGCTTATCCTGTTTACAAACCAAGTTGGCCGGCTCGGCCGTTTGCAATCGAGCAGATTTCTTGGATGAAAAGGAATAATAAATTTTTAACTCATTGCTTATCAAACTTAGCCAAAAAGGACATAAAGGGCATGAAACTCATGGTTCAATTAGTTGTTTGCTCTATAAACTTGACTTTGACCACCGATGTTAGTTAGACATACTAAAAAGTAGAAGAAAAAAAATTATTTGGTTTAGCTTTAAGGATTGTACCTTCTGTATTAATATTTGTAACCACTTTAAGTGTTAAATTTTATGTGAAATTACTTTTTGGTCCTTCTCATATGCTTCATAATATGGTAAGTATAGATATATAAAGTTTTTATATATTACATACCCATTAAAAATGAGTTTTGTCTAACTAGTCTAAGAAGGATTATTAAAATAGCATGTAATACTCCTTATAGGTAGAAGGGAAGGGTATTTTTCATCCTAAAACACAAACTCTTACTCTTTTGTTTTCTCAAAATACAATACAAAAAATCTTGTACAAAAAAATCTTGCACAAAAAATCCAATATAAAAAATGTAGCACAAAAAAAAAAAAAAAAAAAAAAACCAGTACAAAAAATGTAGCACAAAAATTTAATATAAAAAATCCAGCACGAACATGTTATACAACATAGAAATCTAAAACAATTTTTTTGGGTTTTTTTAGATCTCATATTTTATATAGTAATATGGTGCTCAAATTAAAGATAAAAAGATGCTCGATTTTATGGTAAAATTTTTAAAAAGAAATAATGTCGTATAAAAGAGTTATGACAATTAAAAAAAAAGGAGAATATGCATGTGTATTGCATGTGGAGTGAGAAAGTCAACAAATACGCTATTATAAAAAGGGTTATTGGATTTTATCACCCTCAATTATTAGTCATTGGCCGCAGCCACTTCCAACTAACACTTTGACTCCCGACACCTCAACTTAACATTTAGTGTGTTCTGACACCTCGTTGTTAACCAAACACTAACTCAGTTAGTTTTTAATCCTACGTGGCTAATTTTTTATAATGTGGCTTGATTTTGATGAGGTGTCATGCAGAGGTGGCATATTATTTTTTAAAGAAATCTATATTTTAATTGTAATTAATATATATCCATAGATCTAATTCTTTCCCTCTCCTTCTGCCCCTCTCTCCCTCTCTCTAGATCTCTCTATCTCCCTCCCCCTGATTTCTCTCTCTCTACACCTCCTCAGGTATGAAGACTGAACAAGGTTCACCTCCGTCATCATCTTCGGTAACTTCACCACCACTCACCTCCGGTACTCTCCCTCCCTTGGCTAATACTAAGAGCATCGGCAGGACTACCACCACTCACCTCCGCCGCACGCAGCCGCAACTTCCACTCCGCACTCAAATTCTCCTACAGAAACTCATGCTTCACCGGCACACCGTCCACAACCGCACCACCAACCTACCACACATGATTCACCTCCGTCATCGTCTCCGACAACTTCACCTCCGCGTAGATCTTCATAGATCCAACGCTATACTCCGTGACGGGTGGTCCATAGGACAACCCTTAAGTGCCTTAAAAAGATTAAAATCCCATGCTTTACACGGTTAATTGCTTGAACATGGTAACTACTGGTTGTTTGGATTTGCAGGTGTTAAAGTGCATAAGAAACGGGTTTTATGAAGCTTGGACAGGACGTTGGAAGTTGCGAAACAAAAATGGAGCATGGAAGATATTACAAAGAAAACAAGGAAAAGCACTCCAGTCAGCGCCGTAGCCTACGCCTATGGCCGTAGGTTACGGCTTCCAGTTTAGCTGGGCCGTAAGACTTCTGTTGGCACCGTAGCCTACGGCTGGTGCCGCAGGTTACGGTGAGCTGTTGACCGTCGTTGACCCCTGCACCGCCGTAAGCTACGGTGGGCGGCATAGCTTATGGCGACGTGTATTCCAAATTTGTAACTGCTGCATTTAATGTCCTTTTTATGATGTTTTATGGGGACATATCATGGGAATTCGGTTATCCAACATCTAGAGACGAATTTTGGTTGTTCTTGGAGCTTGAAGACTATCTCTAATCATTGTGCTTATGTTTTTAACTTGTTTGAAGATCAAGACTTTGTTTATGATGTTTATTCGGGCCATGCGTGGCTAAACTTGTTATGATCATCTTTGGTTGAAGGTTATGTAAGACTTTGTGCTTGAATTCTTTATTTCTAGAATAACAAACTTTATCTTTATGATTTATTTGTTATGATGTGTGATGTGGAAAAAGTAGTTCAACTAAATAAACTAAAATTACCCTAAATTAAGACTCAAGTAATAAAAATCTAGACTCTCTAACCTGACTAAACTACTCACCGGCAAGTGAACCGGTCGACTCTAGCATAGAAAAGTAAGCCCGGATGTCGAACCCACAAGGACTCTAATGAATTACGTTAACGATTTTATTTAGACTAGACACTGACACGACTTAATAATTATTGTGTTTTAAGGGGGGGTTTACTAAAATCCTAAAATTGCAATTAAAATGGAATTAAACTAAGACATGAACGAAGACTAAGGTTTGATTCAGATGAGATTAACGACTACCTAGACTCGAATCCAGTTTAACTAGGAATGGACTTCTAACGGTATTATTGTTGTATGGAGCCGGGATCGTAAAATACTAAACCTTAAGGTATTTCAATGCTAAGACTTCCCGACCCTTCTCAGGAAGAAACCTAGGAAATCCTACAAGGCTGTTGTGAACACCGACTGTTAGACTTCCTCTGAGTCCTCTAACGACTCTAAAAGTGCCCTAATACGACTATCTACCTCTCAGCGCGACAATCTAAGGCAATTCTAGGTTCTTACTTGGTTTACTAGACACAAATGCAATTAGGGAACTAAAACCGACTTCTCTCAAAATCTATCTTAGCTATATATTGCACCGCGACCTAATAACTAACTCGAGCCTCTCAGCGACAAGTTAAGCAGAATATTTAATTCTAATTGTATTTTAATTACTGTTTCTAAGGCTATTGGCCAATTTACCCAAAGATCACCCGAACCCGCAAGGATGCAAATAATCAACACAAATTTATTATGTGAAAGACATTCACCAAAATCTATGTGAAACTGTAAATAATCAAAAATCAAAAGTAAATACGCACACGCACCAAATCAGAAATTCTAGAATACTTTCAGAAATCAATCCATAATCAAACAATAAAAACCGTTAAAAGATCCAAACTTTATCAAACTATCATCTTGTCTAGGTAGTATCTAGGGTTTAGCCAAGAAACATGTTGTCTATAGCAAACAAATCAAGTTCAACACAAGAATTCATTGGAAAAAATATTGAAACACGAATTTAAAGAAAACCGGGAGATAAAACCCGAACAATCTTCACTTCCACGCTCCAAGCTTCAACCAATTGATTCCCGCAAGCTAAAGCACTCCGAAAGATGTAAAAAAATCTGCTCCAAAGTCGCCTTAGAGTTCTTGGTTCGTCCTAGGGTTTCTTTTCAAGTTTTAAGATGATTATATATATCTTTCCATAACAAACCCTTTTAATTTTCGCATAAATTGGCAGCTACAAGCTTCTGGCTGGGCGCCACCCACTGAAGGACTGGGTGGCGGGGTGCCACCTTATTTTTTTTTCTCATGTACTACCTTCAGTCTCTCGCCTGGTGCCACAGACTTGCTTAGTGGGTGATGGGGTGCCAGAGAGTGATTTTTCAGCTCTTTAACTCTATTTCAACTCCTCGACCTTTCCAACATGCTCCAAGACTTGACACTTCAATATTTTTGCTCATTCCACTCGGTTTCTCGCATATTTAAACATCAAAACCCGCGAAACACGATTTGAGCAGTAGTATGCATATTCTAACGAAAACGAAACTATAAGTAACGATAAAATATACAAACCATACACGATATAAGGATGTATTTTGCAATACATCAAATATCCCCGCACTTGCTCTTTTTTTCGTCCTCGAAAAAGAATTGTGCAACGGAATCAGAGACGAACAATCACTTGGGTAAAAAATTATTTTTATCTTATTAAAACCAAGGCTTGCGTTAGCCGCGATTGCGAATATATTTGTCCACTTTAAACCCGAATCCAATCCTAAACCCTAATCATGTAAATTTAATTTAAGTGCGATCAATCCACCTAGGGTCTCACACTAGAATTTACGGTCCACCTACTCCCACCTTAAGCTTATAGGACTAAGAGAACGATCACTGGACCAATTCCCAACCGTCTTATATCAAAACCAAGAGAGTTTACAATCAAATTTTTTTTCTTTTTCCATTTTTTTTTCACTTTTTCTCTCTTTTTTTTTCATTCGTGAGTCTAGACGATGATTTCCCTAACCAAGAGGTAATCCGGCTGTAGAGTCGCTATCCCCAACCACAGATTACTTAGATTTCGGTACTTTTTTTTCTTTGCTTTGCACAGTCGATTTCACACACCCTAGCGGTAATCTTGCTGTAGAGTCGCTATCCCCAGCTCAGACTACATAGGAATGCATTACTTTCATTTAGTTTCTAGCTCACTTTTTATTCTATTTTTTTCGCATGATCACAAACTCTAACAGTTTTAACTTATAACGGTGCCCCTTATACTATTATTGGTAGTTTTAATTTCCCATATCTCCCAGGCGAAAACCCACTAGCAGACCGACAATTTAGGTATATTAGCTCAAAGGGACTTAAAACCAAACCCGGGCCTATCCACATATCCCTAACTAGACGCAAGCTCGATTTATTATATTCTCATATTATTATTATTTAACCCAAGCAAAAATTCACCTTTTCTATCATTTTCCGTTTTATTATGCAAACTTCTTATATCGAATGACATTTTCTGTGTTTTTCAATTTTTTTTGAATTTTGAATTTTTTTAATTTTTTTTTTGTATTTTTCAATATAAGACTCGATTATTTACATGCATCCCATCCCCACACTTGAAGATTGCATTGTCCCTAATGCAAGAATGGAAATACGACTCAACTACCTAAATAACTAAAATCAAACTCCTAAACTACTAACGAACTAACTAAATAAACGAACTAACGACGAAATAAATAAATAAATTACAACAACAAAAAGGGAAACGACTTAGCTGATATGTGAGACTGTCAAAGTGCCAGTCATTTCCACATAAGCCCTCCAATTCGAAACGCGCTCAGCAAACAACTCTAACCCTCGGACACGCGAACGAAAGCGGCTAACAAAATCAACCTATCTGAATCAAACAAACTACCAAAGCATATCATCATATATATATCCAAATCATCGGTAGTTCATCAATTTCATCACATCAACCAACCCATCCACCCTAACCAACCAGTTTAAAGTGTGTAAATATCAATACAGACCAAAAATATGAGGATCAAAACAACATAAAATAAAAATAATCAGCAAAAGATATATTCGTCAGCTGCTGCTCTGCATCCTCGTGCAATCCCCACACTTCTCCTCTCTATCCACTATCGGACTCGTGACGGCTCTCCTCAAATACCTGAAATGGAGGCTCCGGATCAACTCTCGCATCCGCACCAACCTGGCCCTCCTGCTCCTTGAACTACTAGCCATGCCTGCAAAACAGATAAGATCAAGACAAAACACCCAGACAGTCAGTCATAACAACTATTTTTGGTATTTTTAAATTTTATAATTTTTTTTATTTTTTATTTTTTTGGATTTTTTTTAATAATTTTTTGAAAAAAAAATAAAAATAAAGAATAGCCATATAGCATTTCATTCGCAGCTAAATCTAACACAAGCGGGTTACTTTTTACAATTGCTAAGTGGTGGTTAAACTCGCCCGAATGGAGATTGAGTACGGGCGAGCTTAAACCACTTGTAGGTGCAAGTAAACCCAAACAAAACTAAAAACTACTAAAACTATGCTAAAAACGACACCAAGACGACGCGAAACAATCAACTAGACTCAATGTACAATACCCCCCATCGGCACTTTGCTCGCCCTCGAGCAATCCCAAGTGCCGATTACTCATCAAACAAAGCATAAGCCCAAGCAACGGAAACGGGTCGAGTGGTTGGTGAAAAATTACATTCTTATGTCAAAAAGTTTCGACCCGAATCCCCACACTTGATTTTTACCACGCCTAAATCAACTATACCCGCAATATTCCAAGCAACTTAATCAAACCACCCCGTTGTTCATATTAAAACTTGACCCGTTAGAATATACATCCAAACAAAACAACACAACCACCCCCTCTCCTATCATTAATCAATTCCAAAATCAAATCAACCCAAACAACTCGAACCAACCCATGCCACCCGCAACCATGCTAAACTCGAACATCAAACCTGCATATAAGTGACACCAAATACGCGCCAATGACATAGACGACTGAAACTACCACAATCCTGACTCGACATAGAAGATCCCAAAGACCTAAGTAGACATATTTCAACTTGACATCATACAGATTGGACAATGACACTAACACGGAGGTGACTCAAACTGAACCAACGCGCGACTCAACTGAGGCTATTGACTTGACACACTAAGCTACCACGACTAAACTCAACATCAACATAACAAAACTGACGCGAAACAGGCCTCACATAAGACTAAGACTGCACACCATTCGGACTGATTCAAAACCTAAAACTCACACACTGACTCCAACAAAACGCACACACCACACAAAGACTCGACCGGATTAGTGGTTCGACAACACACCAAGACCGACCGGACTCAACAGAAAAAACGCACCACTCAAACAGACCGACAACTCAACTGAGTCAATTAAGACTCGACCCAACTCAAACTCGACCCATAGACGCACCGGACTGACCCGATTTCGACAAACATGAGTTGAACACAAGACTCAAACAAAATAACATAACCCTAACCATGAAAACACACTCGACAAAGATTCTGAACATACTAAAGCTGAAATTATTACAAGATATCGTACCTAAATCGTCTATTTATGTGAGAAAAATTGAAAATTTCGAGTTGGAAAAGTCCCGAGTCGAAGCGATGTGGCTGCCGATGTGGATTTTGTATGGGGGGTTTTGTTTGGTGGGTGAATCCGATCATGGTGGTGATTCTATGGTGGCGGATGGCGGAGTTCGGCGGTGAGGAGGAGTGTGTAAGGGGGTGGTCGGCGTAAAGGGAGGGGGTTTTATCGGGTTTCACGGTGGTAATGGAGGTCGGAGAGGGGAGTTTGGCAGTGGGTATTAGGTGATGAAGAAGGGGTGTTCGATGGGTATCAGTGGGTGTAGATATAATGGGGAAGAAGGGTTAGGTGGGGGGGTTTTAAAATTTAGGGGTTTAATTTAATTATGATGCAGCGATGTTCCCTGGCGGGCCGCAATAAGATTATGTGGTGGGTGACGGCCCGCCACCGCCTTGTATATTTCCGAAATCAAGTGTAACGTGCTGGCGGCCCGTCAGATGTTTATTCAATGGGTGGCGGCTGCCAGAGCGTTAAAAAGAACACGTATGCAACTATCTTATGCTCTGGTGGGTGGCGAGAGATAATTGTAGTGGGTGGCGGCCCGCCAGTGGGCACATCTGCAGATAGTGTCTAAAACTCTTGCTGCCTTGCCTTAGAATTTTTTTTTATGTTTTTCCCAAACCTCTCAAAAAACCAACCGAAATTTTTCTAAGTCTAAAAACTTACCTGGAATGACTTTTTCTCCGCATTTTCAGCTCTTCAAGGATACGTTTCCTACAATTTTTCTCAAACACACAAAACACAAACACGAACAACTATGAAAATCATGAAAAATAACGAAATTTACAAACGGTACATACTCTACAAACGAAGCTTTTCGCACTCACTGCTCGGTGAAGGTGGGTGGGTCCTCGAGATGAATTTCTTCCTCTTCGGTAGTATCAATGGGACCTCCCAAGTAATGTTTCAAGCGATGACCGTTTACTTTCCACACACCTTTGTCGACTTCATCGTATAACTCAACTGTACTGTATGGAAACACCTCCCTAACCATGTACGGTCCACTCCATCTTGATTTTAACTTCCCTGCTATCAATTTTAACCTTGAATTGAATAGTAGCACTTTATCACCTACCTTAAACTCCTTTAAACCTCGCAATCTCCTATCATGCAATGCCTTAGTTTTCTCCTTGATATTCCAAGATCGTTCATAGGAGGCATCCCTCAATGCTTCCAACTCATGAATTTGGAAGAATCTTCTTCTAGCGGCTTCGGTAAGGTCAAGATTAACGGTTTTCAATGCCCACAAAGCCCTATGCTCTAACTCTACCGGAAGATGGCAAGCTTTGCCATACACAATCATGAAAGGTGTTGTTCCTAACGGTGTTTTGTAGGCGGTGCGGAATGCCCACAAAGTGTCGTCGAGCTTTTCCGACCAATCCTTTCTACTTTTTCCTACCGTTTTCTCTAGGATTCTCTTCACCCCTCGGTTAGCATTTTCTACTTGGCCACTAGTTTGTGGATGGTACGCGGTAGAAAGACGATGAGTGACACCGTAGCGAGCAAGTGCCTTTTCCATGGCGGAATTACAGAAATGCGTACCACGGTCACTTATTATAGCTTTAGGAACTCCAAATCGTGTGAATAACTTTTTGAGGAATCTCACCACCACTCGGGCATCATTAGTGGGTAAAGCTTGAGCTTCCACCCACTTTGAGACATAGTCAATGGCCACGAGGATGTACCTATTCCCACTCGATGATGGGAAAGGTCCCATGAAGTCAATGCCCCAAACGTCAAAGATTTCGAGAACTTGGATGGGATTTTGGGGCATTTCATCGTTGGATGAGATGTTACCGGTACGTTGGCAATGGTCACAAGTCTTAACAAACTCTACGGCATCTTTCACGACTGTTGGCCAATAGAAGCCACTATCAAAAACCTTTTGTGCGGTCACATATGCCCCGTGATGGCCTCCCGTTAAGCCCTCGTGCACATGTCTAAGGATGTCTAAACCGTCCTCATTTGAAACACACCTTCTAAGCACTCTATCTCCACCTATCCTAAATAGGTACGGGTCATCCCAAATATACTTCCTAGCATCCCTAAGAAGCTTTTTCTTTTGTTGATATGACATACCCCTCACAAGATCTCCGGTCACTAAATAATTTGCCAAATCCGAGAACCATGGCAAACCCTCTACCTCGGCACTAACAAAGTCTATGGTTTCGTGGGGAAAAGTGTCTCCTATGGAATCCTCACGCACCTCTTCTCTCTTTGGATCCTCTAAACGTGACAAATGGTCGGCGGCTACGTTTTCCGCTCCCTTTTTATCCTTAATTTCTATATCGAACTCGGAGAGCAAAAGAATCCATCTAATGAGATGCGGCTTCGCGTCTTTCTTTTGGAACAGAAATCGCAAAGCAGCGTGGTCGGTGAACACGGTGGTTTTGGAAAGCACGAGATATGAGTGAAACTTATCAAACGCAAACACTACGGCTAAGAGTTCTTTTTCCGTGGTGGTATAGTTCTCTTGAGCATCATTTAGAGTTTTGCTCGCGTAGTAGATTGGATGAAAGTGTTTATCGACTCTTTGACCTAAGACCGCACCTACGGCATAATCGCTTGCATCGCACATGAGCTCAAAAGGCAAGCTCCAATCGGGCGAAACAAGTATCGGGGCACTAACGAGTTTTTCCTTCAAGAAATCAAACGCCTTGACGCACTCCTCGTCGAAGACGAAAGGTACATCCTTCTCTAAAAGTCGGGTCATGGGGCGAGTAATTTTGGAAAAATCCTTTATGAAACGCCTATAAAAGCCCGCATGACCTAAGAAGCTTCTAACGGACTTGACACTAGTAGGTGGAGGCAATCTACCTGTGGTATCTATCTTGGCCCTATCCACCTCTATACCCTCTCTCGAAACCTTGTGCCCTAAAACTATCCCCTCCGTCACCATAAAGTGACACTTCTCCCAATTCAACATAAGATTTGTCTCTATGCACCTCTTAAGCATCCTATCAAGATTTAGAAGACATTGTTCGAAAGTGGTGCCATAAACCGAGAAGTCATCCATGAAAACCTCCATGGAAGTCTCAAGCATGTCTTGGAATATAGCAACCATGCATCTTTGAAAAGTAGCCGGAGCGTTGCATAAACCGAAAGGCATGCGGCGATACGCATAAGTGCCGTAAGGGCATGTGAACGTCGTTTTATCTTGATCCTCCGGGGCGATTGGGATCTGAAAATAACCCGAAAATCCATCGAGAAAACAATAAAATTGTTGTCCCGCTAGACGCTCCAACATTTGGTCAATGAATGGTAAGGGGAAATGGTCTTTCCGGGTGGCGTCGTTTAACTTTCGATAGTCTATGCATACACGCCAACCGGTAACGGTACGGGAAGGGATTAATTTGTTCTTTTCGTTCATGATCACCGTCATCCCACCCTTCTTTGGGACGACTTGGGTCGGGCTCACCCATGGTGAATCGGAAATAGGGTAAATCACCCCTGCATCTAACAACTTTAGAACTTCCTTCTTAACGACCTCTTGCATGTTCGGATTTTGGCGCTGTTGAGGTTGCACCACCGGCTTATAGTCATCTTCCATGAGTATCCGGTGGGTACAATAGGCGGGCTTATGCCCTTGATATCCGAAAGACGCCATGCAATGGCTTCCCTATTCACTCTCAACACCTCTAACAACCTACCCTTCTCTCCCTCCTCTAACTTAGATGAAATAATGATGGGAAAATCGGACCCCTCACCTAAGAAAGCGTACTCTAAGTGGGATGGGAGAACTTTGAGTTCTAATGGGGCGGGCTTCTCTATAGGTGTACTCTCACTCTCACTTTTGATCTCACTCAATTCTAGCACTTCGGGGACCCACTCGTCCTCTTCTACTTCCTCACTCTCACTCACAACCTCCTCTACCTTCTCAACTATCTCATCTATCTTACTCTCCACTAGATCGGCTCCACTAATATAGTCAAAGCAATGGTCGACACAAGATAAGAAAGATTCTATGAAATAGACCGAATGACAAGGACTACTAAGGTCATCGGAACCACTAGGGTGTTCCATGGAGCGTGCTATCTCGAAAGTGACTCTCTCCTCACCGACTTGAAGTGTGATTTTCCCGTCAAAGACATCAATGATAGCCTTGGCGGTACATAAGAACGGGCGTCCTAGGATGATAGGAACCTTCTCATCGGCTTCCATATCAAGAACGACAAAGTCTACGGGGAAGACGAATTTATCCACTTTGACTAGAAGGTTTTCGATAATGCCACGTGGATACTTAACGGATCTATCGGCTAGAGATAAAGACACACGTGTAGGGGACAACTCTCCTAAACCTAACCTCTCATACAAGGAATATGGTATCAGGTTTATACTCGCTCCTAGATCGGCTAGGGCCCTACACTCGGTATCACTCCCAAACAAGCACGGGATGGTAAAAAGGCCCGGATCCGTCAATTTTTCCGGGACCTTGTTCAAGACTACGACTGAACATCCTCCACTAAGGGGGATGTTAGAAACCTCTCCTAACCTATCCTTACGTTTTAGAAGGTCCTTTAGAAATTTTGCATATTTTGGCATTGATTGAAGGGCTTCTATGAAAGGAAGGTTGATTTTAAGCTGCTTAAAGATCTCTAAGAATTTCCCGTACTCTTTGGAATATGTTTGATTTTTAAGGCGGGAAGGAAACGGAGCACGGGAAGTATCAACATTGGGTGATGGAACAACTTGAATGGGCTTTTTACCTATGCTTTTCTCACTTGAAGGCCCCCCGGTGTGTGCGGTACTTGCTGGGATGAACCTAGATTGCACTTTACCGGGCGCCTCCATTTCAATCTCCTCATCTACGGGGTCCTCATCTTCTACCTCGACACTCTCGGGTCTCACTACCTCTCCTAGAGTCCTACCACTACGGGTCGAAATTGCCTTCAAAGAACCAGATGGGTTGGGCTTTGTGTTGCCCGAAAATTGACCGGGAGGTCGTTCTTGCAACTGGCGTGCAATATCCCCAACTTGCCTTTGAAGATCTAAGAAATTCCAGTGATTATTCTTTAAGAAAGTAGCGTGTTCTTCTAAGGTACGTTGGGTAGCCTGATCCTTAACCACTAGTTGGGTAAGAAGGTCCTCTATCCTAGACAGACTACTATTTGACCCCTCATTCTTAGGTTGAACATCTTGGTGTGACCCCTCACCTCTGAACTGTGCACCTGAACCTGAACTAGAAAATTGACCTGTTTGACCCGACCCCCCACTTGAATAGAAACCTGGCCCCCTATTTTGATATTGACCTGATGGAAAACCAGGGGGTTACCTGAAGAGCGATAACTACTAGCACGCCAATTGGAGTTACTATTATTGAACGGGTTCGTTGGACCCCTATTTTGACCTGCTATATACTCGACCTGTTCTAGGGTAAGTGTTGGGCAATCTATGGTGTCATGTCCACCTCTACAAACTCCGCACCTATCGACCTTTTTCTTGATTTCTAAAAACTCTTTAGTGATATAGTCTAGTTGAGATACTACCTTTGAGTCTGAAACGACTTGGTTCACTCCTCGAGAAGATGAGGAAGTAATCACAGGATTGGAATTCCTGCTGGTAGCACTATGATCTATATCAGCATGAGCGAAGCTCTCAAAGAGATCATTGCAGTCAGCCACAGTTTTCTTTCCCATTAGGTGGCCTCCTGCAGATGTGTTGAATCGAGCCTTGCACTCAGGGGTGAGACCATTATAAAATTTTTCTACTAAAGCCCAATCCGACAGCCCATGTTGGGAACAACGTGAGAGTAAAGTTTGAAACCTCTCCCAAGCTAAGTGATATGGTTCGTCAGGCTCCATTCTGAAGGAATGGATCTGATCTCGAAGGTGAGAAGCCTTCGCAGGTGGAAAATACTTAGCAAGGAAAGCATCCCTAAGTCCAGCCCAAGTAGTGTAAGTACCTGCTGGCTGCGAATCGAGCCATGTGGCTGCGCGGCCAGCAAGCGAAAAGGGGAAGACTTGGAGAAAGCGGGCATCAAGATTAACACCTTCGATGCCGAAGGTGCTACACAGAAGGGTGAGACGGTTGATATGTGCTGGCACATCCTCATCATCACGACCGTGGAACTGACAAGAGTTGTTAATGGCGGTCATGATGTATGAGGGAATTTGCCAGGATTTGTCATTGGTGATTTCAGGGATGGTGATGGGTGAATTTGCGGTGAAACCTGAGGTGGAACGCTGGTGAACAGTTTGGTTATCGGCCATTTGGTGAACTGGTGGTGGACTAGGGTGACGGGAGGGTGGTGGGGAGTTGTGGGGTGATGACTTCGGGGTGAAGTCGTAGTTCGGTGGTTTAGATTGAAGTGTAGAGTCAGAAAGGGCTGAAGATGAAGTTGAGGATTTTTTACCTGAATACTGGGCGTGGAGAAGGAAGACTTGTCGATCGGTGGCTTCACTGGTCCCTGCGAACGCGTGTGGGGCATGAACTGCAAAACCAAGAACAAACAAGTAAGACGACTCCAACAAAAGACTCTAAAAATACGAAAAAGACACTAAAATCACTTGGACTCCTACGACTCAAAAACACACAAAAAGCACGTAACGATATCAGTTGAAATCCAAACAAAGTAGTTAACGCAATTGCCAAGAGTCCCCGGCAACGGCGCCAAAAACTTGATGTGGAAAAAGTAGTTCAACTAAATAAACTAAAATTACCCTAAATTAAGACTCAAGTAATAAAAATCTAGACTCTCTAACCTGAGTAAACTACTCACCGGCAAGTGAACCGGTCGACTCTAGCACAGAAAAGTAAGTCCGGATGTCGAACCCACAAGGACTCTATTGAATTACGTTAACGATTTTATTTAGACTAGACACTGACACGACTTAATAATTATTGTGTTTTAAGGGGGGTTTTACTAAAATCCTAAAATTGCAATTAAAATGGAATTAAACTAAGACACGAACGAAGACTAAGGTTTGATTCAGATGAGATTAACGACTACCTAGACTCGAATCCAGTTTAACTAGGAATGGACTGCTAACGGTATTATTTTTGTATGGAGCCGGGATCGTAAAATACTAAACCTTAAGGTATTTCAATGCTAAGACTTCCCGACCCTTCTCAGGAAGAAACCTAGGAAATCCTACAAGGCTGTTGTGAACACCGACTGTTAGACTTCCTCTCAGTCCTCAAACGACTCTAAAAGTGCCCTAATACGACTATCTACCTCTCAGCGCGACAATCTAAGGCAATTCTAGGTTCTGATTTGGTTTACTAGACACAAATGCAATTAGGGAACTAAAACCGACTTCTCTCAAAATCTATCTTAGCTATATATTGCACCGCGACCTAATAACTAACTCGAGCCTCTCAGCGACAAGTTAAGCAGAATATTTAATTCTAATTGTATTTTAATTACTGTTTCTAAGGCTATTGGCCAATTTACCCAAAGATCACCCGAACCTGCAAGGATGCAAATAATCAACACAAATTTATTATGTGAAAGACATTCACCAAAATCTATGTGAAACAGTAAATAATCAAAAAATCAAAAGTAAATACGCACACGCACCAAATCAGAAATTCTAGAATACTTTCAGAAATCAATCCATAATCAAACAATAAAAACAGTTAAAAGATCCAAACTTTATCAAACTATCATCTTGGCTAGGTAGTATCTAGGGTTTAGCCAAGAAACATGTTGTCTATAGCAAACAAATCAAGTTCAACACAAGAATTCATTGGAAAAAATATTGAAACACGAATTTAAAGAAAACCGGGAGATAAAACCCGAACAATCTTCACTTCCACGCTCCAAGCTTCAACCAATTGATTCCCGCAAGCTAAAGCACTCCGAAAGATGTAAAAAAATCTGCTCCAAAGTCGCCTTAGGGTTCTTGGTTCGTCCTAGGGTTTCTTTTCAAGTTTTAAGATGATTATATATATCTTTCCATAACAAACCCTTTTAATTTTCGCATAAATTGGCAGCTACAAGCTTCTGGCTGGGCGCCACCCACTGAAGGACTGGGTGGCGGGGTGCCACCTTGTTTTTTTTTTCTCATGTACTACCTTCAGTCTCTCGCCTGGTGCCACAGACTTGCTTAGTGGGTGATGGGGTGCCAGAGAGTGATTTTTCAGCTCTTTAACTCTATTTCAACTCCTCGACCTTTCCAACGTGCTCCAAGACTTGACACTTCAATATTTTTGCTCATTCCACTCGGTTTCTCGCATATTTAAACATCAAAACCTGCGAAACACGATTTGATCAATAGTATGCATATTCTAACGAAAACGAAACTATAAGTAACGATAAATTATACAAACCATACACGATATAAGGATGTATTTTGCAATACATCAATGTGTGATTGATTGTTTGTAAATTATTGATTCTTATGTTAATCTAGTTTGAAACCATACGTTCTTGGTGCCGTTGGCAATCGAGATATCATAGGTAGAATTAGGATTGGGTAAGGGTTAATTGGTCATCGGGTAACAACCTCACGTTCTAGGAATCTGAGTACTTAGTTCCCTTTTATCACAACAAGTAATCATATATGAACTATGTCTATGTAGTTCTTTCTAGCGGAATGATAGCACAAACGTTGAAGCAAACCAGAAACTAAAGATGGTCATTTGTCTCTAAATTGTTTACAAACCAACACTTTCATTTTGCAATTAGAATAGTAATCTTAGTTTTAAAACTCAAATCAATCAAATCAACTCTTGAACTTTACTTTCATTGCAATTAGTTTAAATTTAGTTAACTTAGATAAACCTTTAAAATCTTGAACTTTACTTTCATTGCAATTAGTTTAAATTTAGTTAACTTAGATAAACCTTTAAAATAACACATATTCCATAAACTCCCTGTGTTCAATACCCACTTGCCACTAACTATTTAGTAGTAATTGGTTGTGACCACGACATCACGCCAAATTTTGGCACCGTTACCGGGGAGTAGTGCGCAACGTGTGTTATTTTTGATCTTTTTAGGTTTGTTATTTTTCTGGTTTACGCTGGGTGTGTTAGTGTGCAGGTATTTACAGGTGCATGCGTACTAGGAACTCTCACAAACTATCACCATTGGCATTTGATCCAGAAATTGAACGGACTTTGAGAAGAAACAGAATTTTTCTAAGAGAAAACAAAATAAGCGGTTCACCAACAACACCTACAACACCAATTACACCACTTAGATACATGGATCCACCGCCACCACCCACTACAGGTGAGCATACACCACCTTTCATACCATCATCAACTCAACCTTCACCAAATACCACCATGCCTAACACCACTACCGATCTTACTCCACCACATGATGTTACACCAACCAACACTACATTACCTATTACTACCTAAGTTGAACCTACACTTACCTTTAACCCTTCTACTACAATTCCACCATTTTCCCATTTCTTCCCAGCTTCGGGTCAATCATCTTCAACCTATTCACTACCACAAAGTTCAACTGTTGTTCATGCTACTTCTTCATTTAGACCACCGAACCAATTGGGTTTTCAATATTCATCTTATCCATTTATGCAATCTTCGGGTATAGGAGGAGATGGATATGAGGAAGGGTATGAAGAGGAGTTCGAGGGATACGAAGAAGAAGGATTTTACTATGGGGATGATGGAGGTAATTTGGGACCTCAAGGAGGAGTGGGTCAACAAAGTCAACCATTGCAACGAATTCAAGACATGGGTAGGCTACCGGTTGGGGTACAACATGTTCGACCACAAGGGTCACAATTGCAACGTCCTACGCCGTTACAACAAATTCGTTCGCAAAACATACAACATCAATTCCAAAGGCCAATTCAACAACCACCGATGCAACAACATCAATTTCAACCACCATTTGTACCTCAAGGGCTTATGCAAAGACTAATGTGTCCTATTCGTCCAAGGGTCCGGTTGGGTGTACCAAGAAGACATCTTCGAGAACATACAAGAGGCATAGAAGCACATTTCAGACCAGTGATCACTCATAATCCTTCGCCAGAAGTTATTCCTCACAATGACCAAGGGAGGACATTTGAAGTGCAAACCAATTCGTTACAAAGTTGGCTAAAGTATAAGGGTCTAGCAACGGAGGAGCCTTATTTTCATTTGGAGGCTTATGATTCGATTTGCAACACTCTTGGGAGTCAAGGATTTTCGGTCGATGATGTGAAATTGGTACTATTCCAATTCTCCTTGGAAGACAAGGCGAAAAAGTGGTTTTACACCCTACCTTCGGCATCTATTTATACATGGGCGGAAATGCAACAAATCTTCTTGGATGAATTTTATACCGCTCAAGAGACAAATGATGCTAGAAAAGGGTTGAGAAGTTTTCAACAATAATCTGGTGAGATGTTTCATGAAGCATTCGAACGGTTTAACATGATGATCAAAAATTGCCCTCATCATGGGATAAAGCTATGGGAGTTGATGAATGCTTTTCATGAGGGATTATGTGCTGAAGATACTCGTGATTTAATATCGATCACAAATGGTACTTTTGGCACAAATTACGAGCATGACGATTGGGAATTTTTGGAACAAATGGCGGTCACTTCAAAGAGAAAAGCTCAAGCATCAAGGAGAGCATGACCGGCCATCACCCGAACTCAAGTGCACGCTGTAGACGATGGTAGTGTTCAAACTTTTAATCAAATTTATGATGTTTGTGCACTTTGTAATGAGTTAGGACATGCGGCTGAAAATTGCCAAGGAGTGGAAGGGCAATATTTGGAGGTGAATGCTTTGCAAGGGCAAGGAGGGGGTGGTAGAAATTACAACATGAATTCCAATACTTACCACCCCGGTCTAAGAAACCACCCAAACTTTCGATATGGGAATCCCTCAAATCAAGCCAACCCGAATTTTCATGGAAGTCAAGGTAACTTTGTTCCTCGCCAACCTTTCAATAATCAAGGTGGATATCAAGGTGGGAACAATCAAGGGTACCAAAGGCAATATCAAACGGGTCAAGAGCAAGGGGGTCTTCGGGTGGAAATGAGATGATGGAGATGTTAAAGACAATGCAAGCGGAAATGCAAAAGAGATACCAAATGGATGATGCTCGCATGCAAAAGGACGAGGCCCGTGATAAAGCGATTCAAACTTTGACCACCCAAATGGGTCAACTCACAACTGAAGTGGCCGATTTGAAAAAAGGTAAAGGTCAATTACTAAGCAACACTAAGGTAAACCCTTCTCATAATTCTTTTAGAGGTAATAATATTAATATTAATCATGTAAGTGTTTTGAGAAGTGGGAAGGAGTACAAAACCAATCCTTCACCGGATTTGGTTGATGGGGTGGTTGAAGATATAATGGGTCAAGAAAGTGAGGAAGAAAATGAAACACCTATTATTTCTTCTAAAACCCCAATTTTGAAAAACTCGTTAATAATGAAGAAATAAAAAATAAAAATGAAGAAGGGGGATCTAGTCAAGTACCATTTCCCTCGGCTTTGTTAGATCCGGGTAAAAAGAATATCATTTCAAAATGGGGCCCTCAAAAGGAAGAAACGTGGGAGGTTTTCAAGCAAGTTAAAATTAATCTTCCTTTGCTTGAAGCAATCAAACAAGTACCCGCTTACGCCAAATTTTTAAAAGAATTGTATTATCAAAAGAGGCAACAAAAAGTGCCTAAATTGGTTGATTTGACTGAGCGGGTAAGCGCGGTTTTGAAAGGAGATCTTCCTCTTAAGCTACAAGATCCGGGAACGCCTCTTATTAACATTCAAGTTGGGAATTTTCAAATTGCAAGGGCGTTACTAGATCTTGGGGCCGGAGTAAGTATTCTACCGGGGGGGTTATATGACCAATATGATTTTGGTCCAATGAAAAGGGTTGAGACAACGGTGGTATTAGCCGATTTGTCTCATAAACTTCCTCGGGGTATAGTGCGTGATGTTATAGTAAAAGTTGATGAATTTTATTATCCCGTTGATTTTCTAGTGTTAGATTACTCATCCGCGGACCCAATTCAACAACAAAATGTTATTTTGGGTCGGCCGTTTTTGAACACCGCACATGCCGTAATTGATTGTCGATATGGTACGGTCGACATGACATTCGGAAATAGAAAAATGAGGTTAAATGTTTTTACTAATGGTGCTAATGCTTTTGGTGGTGATGAGTGTTTTCTAGCAGATTTCATCGATGGATACAACCCGCATGAATACGAAGAAGAGATTTTGGAATCGTGTGTTTGTGATGTTTCTTTGCAGGTTCACGCATGTGCAATGGAAGTGGAAGAAAGGGAGCAAGAGGCTCTAGCGGTGAAGGAAGGAAGACTGCCATGGACCCACCAAATGGAGAATTTACCGGTGGGAATTGATTTGGGCACCAAGCCGTCTTTGGAATGTCCACCAAATGTGGAATTGAAGGAGCTACCAAAGCACTTGAAATATGCATTTTTGGGGGAGAATGACACCTTACCGGTGATCATTGCTTCTAACTTGGATGGACGATAGCCGACTTGAAAGGTATTAGTCCATCCATTTTCATGCACAAAATTATCTCAAGTGAAGATGCAAAGCCAACCCGTGAAACGCAAAGAAGGTTGAACCCGAACTTGAGAGAGGTGGTAAAGAAAGAAGTTATCAAGTGGTTGGATGCGGGGATTATTTATCCCATTTCGGACAGTGCATGGGTGAGTCCGACTCAGGTAGTGCCTAAAAAGGCCGGCATCCAGGTAATAAAAGATGAACAAGGCGAGCAAATTGCCACCCGACCATTCACCGGGTGGCGAGTTTGCATTGACTATAGAAAATTAAACGCCGCTACCTCAAAGGACCATTTCCTGTTATCCTTTATTGACCAAATAATTGAAAAACTTTCGGGTAAAAAATATTATTGTTTTTTGGATGGGTATTAGGGTTATAACCAAATTGCTATTCACCCGGATGACCAACACAAAACCACGTTTACATATCCATATGGTACATTTTCTTTTCAGCGAATGCCATTTGGACTATGTAACGCCCTGGCCACCTTCCAAAGATGTATGATGAGTATATTTTCAGACATGGTCGGGGAGTCTCTTGAAGTGTTTATTTAACAACCCTCATAAAAATATTCTCGACAACAAACCGTAATCAAAACCAGAAGTGCACGCGATAAAACTTGTATATTCAAGCTGGAAAATTTAGCGATTAAGGAATCTTGGCATTCGACAAACCAAATCGCATAAAAATAGTCTTATTAGATTCGCAATTAAAAATGAAACATGTAAGATCAAGACCTAAACATACGCGATAAGTATCAGCACGAAAATCAAGGAAAACGCAAGATTAGATGAGAAGGGCGGCCAAGGACACGCGGCGACCAAAGCCAGGCCGACCATCGTCGCGCCACGCGCCGGGACCATATGGGTCTGGCGCGCCACGCGAAGGGACCCAAAATTCAGGTATATAAGGGCAGCAGTGGGACTTGAATTCCTGCACCAGTTCGATCGAATTTTGATGAACTTACTCTCTCGTATCTCCGTTTCTTTTCACAACACCCCTAAAACCCCGAAGCTCTACTCGTTATCAGGGTAATAACTCTAATCACAGACACGGTACTATATCCGATTGATTGAAACCGATCCAATGGATGTTTAAGTGTTGCCGATATACGGCTATACTTTGTCATTCGTTGTGGGGTTTGATCTCGTGATTATCGCTAAAGTAGAATTGGGTTAAAACACTAATACGAGTTCCATTGTATCTAGAATTAGAACTCATAACCAGGAGGCTACTAAACTAGAATACTTAGCGATTAAGTAAACTTAGTGTTTAAGTAAACTTAGCGGTTAAGTAAACTTAGCGGTTAAGAAAACTTAGCGATTAAGAAAACTTAATAGCTAAGGAAACTTAGCAGTTAAGCAAGCTAAGTAAGTTAATTAATAAGCTAATTACGTTATCTAATTAATCGGCTAAGTAAATTACTTGATTAAACCATTAAGGAAAATTAATCAGTTAAGTAAGATTAATTAATCAGTAAGTAAGATTAGTTAAGAAAGATTAATTAAGCTAAGCAAGATTAATTAAGCTAAGCAAGATTAATTAAGATAAGTAAGATTAATTAAGTAAATTAAACACCTAGATAGATATACATGAAAATAAATATGAAATAGATAATATCAAAGGAAGGTGCTAGGAAGGTGTAAGAGGATATATATATATGTGGGTAGGAAGCTTCCTAGAAAATGTATAGGTAACTTCCTAGAAAATCTATATGAAACTTCCTAGAAATTTCATATTTCCTACCTATAAATAGCAAGCTTAGGATTCATTTTTCTTTGCTCATTCCTTCTATTCTTCTCTCTGTACGTTGGTGTTCTAACCAATAATCACCGATGCGATATTCTGTCTGATCGATTCGGAAACCAACTAACGAATACCAAAGTGCTGTACTTTGTGAGTTTCATTAAACGAATGCCAAAGTGCTGTCTAAACAAGACTATATTTTGTGAATTTCGTTAAACGAATGCCAAAGTGCTGTCTAAACAAGACTATACTTTGTGAATTTCGTTAAGGTTCTGATCTCGTGACCATCGTTAGGTTTGATGTGGTTTTACACTAATACGTATTCCACTCTATTAAACTAAATGTTTAACTACCCGAAACTCTACACTATACTCTTACAATCAAAATGGATGCGTAATCATCAGAAGATTCAGAACCATAAAGTAGATGCTTAGAATCAAGATGCTTGTTTAATCAAGCCTATATGCTAACAAGGTGAGTCATTCTCTTTTTACCAAATTGTTTCCAAAACCCTATTTATTTTTAAAGTTATAATTACAGGGATTAAGTCTTTGCAGTCTTCAATTACTGCCGGTATGTGGGGTTTTGTATACATTACTTGATACCCGTCACCATTGGACAACGGGTTAGCCAATGGGTGATCTGACCATAGTCACAGAAACGAGTCGAGTGACAAATACCAATTTGGGGTAATTGGTTGATATAAACATTGTAACCGCCCTTAATACTGTAATTTATAACTATGCGTCGTTTTGTACAAAAATGAATGAACTCACCAGTATTTCCTGCTGACCGAACCTTTTTAAAACGCGTTTTAGGTAATGACAGTAGATTGGAATAAGAGTGATGATACGGCACCGAAAGGCTTAAAGAAGTGGCTAATTTTATCAATTGAGTTAAATTAAGAAAACATGGTTTCATATATTCGGGTTTATCCCTTATTAAAGCTACCTCTGTAAAACATGGGTTTTATCACAGCTATTTAATAAATAAAATCCGGTGTTTTCTAAACTCTGATATTTTTCCTAACTCACGGTCCTGATGAATATTTCCGATGCCATGTTTTTAAAATAACCACCGGTACCACTTGACTGCTCGCGGCTCCCGTCCAGGGCGTGGTCGGGGGTCGTGACAGAGGTGGTATCAGAGCCACTGGTTTAAGCAATTGGGTGTTGTAATAATACCTAAACTTAAACAAAAGAGTTAGGAAATTGTTATTAACTGGTAGTAACAAGGATAGTATTTAGACTTGAACTTAAGAAAGATGCCTTAGTATAAGCTTCGAGATAAGCTAATTACTTGCATAAATAATGTGTGATGTGTGTTGGTATGCCGTGAGGATGATAAGTAGAACATTGCAAGTATGGTAAATAAGCGATAACACTTGGCCACTGTTATTTCTTACTTATTGGTACTACTTGGTTCTGGAATATGATCCGTCACGTGAATACTAATTTCCTTGTTCCTTGATGAAAGCCTTAATAAAATATTCATTTTTAAATCATGATTTAAGAAAGATTTATTTATGGGAAATACCAATTACCTCTCCGCAAGACTGGGTATGGTGTAGTAGACTCTCCAGCTTGTCCGGGTAAGATGGGGTTACCTCTCCGGCGAGAATCGGGTAAGATGGGGTATAGGATATGTCAAACAAGTGACAAAATTCCCTAAATAGTATCATGACCTGCTGTCGGACTTATCTTTGGAAATATGAATCTGTTAAATACATTGACCTTATGAATGGTATGTATATTACAGTATGTGAAATATATGATTATATAGATATGTATATCTATAAGGAAATCCAAAAACCATAAGGATTAATAATTTAGAATAAAACACAAGCATGAGTGTCAATGATAATTCTAGATTTCTTTATTAGGAATCTCTTGTATACATCTATAATTCCGACATCGAACATTATTTCGTTTGATCATCTGTCTCTTAACTCGTGCGACAAGAAGTATATGAACCCTTTATGTTGGGATGCCATCGGAAGTATACGAATTCCCTTTGCGTTACCTTAGATTATTAACGCATTAGGAAACCTGTAGCTAAAGTTGTACTTGGCACTAAACGTCTCAAAACCTACGCTAATGAGAATAATTCGACTTTCTTTAAGAACTCTTGCGAAGATAATAGTGACCACGACTAGATGCACTTACAAAGACTCTTCACCTATAATCCTACTAAGATTACCAGTAACAAAAGAATTGCTGCAACAATACATGGGCTTAAAGGACTGAAGTGTCATAACCATTAGTGCATATGTTAAGAAAAATGAAGTAATGTATGCTTCAAAAATTTAGACATTTAGATAGTGAGACCCGAGCTTCAAAACACATGGTTATGGAGAGAACTGACAGAAAGGAAATTATGTCTGCTTCATAAAAAGGAACATATGGAAACAATGACTCCTGGAAGTTTGCAAGCCAACCGGAGAAGTGACCACAAGGAGGCAAGACAGACCAGCCGACAAAGTTCATCTCTGTGAGGAAAGCTGCAAGTTATGCACGGAAGTAAGACATAGCGTATATGGTCTCGGAGTTCATCAACACTAGAGGCATGGAACTGAAAGAAATTCCGAACGACGTTTCCTAGAGGATCTACTTAGACTATCACCCGATCGTGAGAAGGAACTTAGAATTCATCCGAGACTAGGAACAACACCAATTGTTATATCCCAAAGTTAAGACTAATATAGTAGTTAATGCTTTAAGTCATAAGTTTCATAGGAAGCCGAATCAAATACGTGCTCTTAGATTAAATTGCGGATAGATTTAATGAAATAATTAAAGAGTACCCAAGAAACAACAATCAAGGATGATGCTTAAGGATTATAAAGGAATAATGAAGGACTCAGAAAAAGGAACTAGTGGAAATTAGGGATTCCATAAAGAATTCGGGTACCAATTCAAGGAAACCTGCAAGAAAGGATTCTCAAAGAAGCCCATAGAACTAAGTATTTGATACATCGTGTAAGTAATATGAGGTATCGAGGTTTGAATTACTGATAAATAGAAATGAAAAAGGATGTAGCAAGTTATGTCTCTAAGTATTTAATCGAGTAGCAAGTTAAAGCTGAGCATTAGAACCCTTTAGATTTACCTCAACGACATCAGTGTGGAAATGAGATTGATAACAATGGATATTGTTACCAAATTACCAAAAACAAGAAACGACACAATCTGGGTGATTGTGGATCGACTAACCAAATCTGCTCAATCCCTACCAACGAAGGAAACCCTTTAGTATAAGACACTTAGTTAAGTTGTGTGGAGACAAAATAGTCTCATTACAAAGAATCCTGTTATCTATCAAGATAGTCATTTCACTTCTCATTTCTAGGAAAATTTTAACCCGGCCTATTTTGATGTAATATGAAGGAACACTACAAAACATAAAAGATGTTCTAAGTACATGTGTGATAAATATTGGTGCAAGTAGAACTATCACTTATCACTCATAAGACTCGCCCATAATTAGTGTTGCCGTTTGAAGCACCTTATGGATAAAGGTACCATACATTATGCCGAGCAAAAATATGAGAAAAGCAACTATCGGGCCATGGATCGGCAAACCATTAGAATTTCAAATCAGAGAAAGAATAATATAAAAGGTCTCTCTGTGAAAAGGGAATAGTCCGATACGGCAAGAAAGAAAAGTTAAGTCTAAAATTTGTTGATCCATTCGGAATCCTTAAATAAATTGGACCAGTAGCTTATCAGCTAGAGTTATCAGAAGAAATAACATGAATACATGATATGTTTCATGTATACCCCTTAAGGAATGCCTAGCTGATAAATCTTTAGTTATACCTCTTCAAGCTATAAAGGTAAATGAAAATTTTAGATCCATTGAATGACCATATAAGTCAAAAATAAGAATCACAAGGCAAGAGCTTAGTTCTGGTTAAAGTAAAATGAAGAACCTGAATATACATGAGAGTTAGAATCGGAGATAAAAAGAAAATATATTTACTTGTTCCAGTAAATCTCGAGGACGAGATTTAAAACAAGGTGGGGAGGATGTAACAACCCTCATAAAAATATTCTCGACAACAAACCATAATCAAAACCAGAAGTGCACACGATAAAACTTGTATATTCAAGCTGGAAAATTTAGCGATTAAGGAATCTTGGCATTCGACGAACCAAATCGCATAAAAATAGTCTTATTAGATTCGCAATTAAAAACGAATCATGTAAGATCAAGACCCAAATATACGCGATAAGTACCGGCACGAAAATCGAGGAAAACGCACGATTGGACGAGAAGGGCGGCCAAGGACACGCGTCACGACACTTCGACACGTGTCAGGCCTACGTGGGACACGTGGCGACCAAAGCCAGGTCGACCATCGTCGCGCCACACGCCGGGACCATATGGGTCTAGCGCGCCATGCGAGGGGACCCAAAATTCAGGTATATAAGGGCAGCAGTGGGACTTGAATTCCTGCACCAGTTCGATCGAATTTTGACGAACTTACTCTCTCGTATCTCTGTTTCTTTTCACAACACCCCTAAAACCCCAAAGCTCTGCTCGTTATCAGGGTAATAACTCTTATCACAGACACGGTACTATATCCGATTGATTGAAACCGATCCATTGGATGTTTAAGTGATGCCTATATATGGCTATACTTTGTCATTCGTTGTGGGGTTTGATCTCGTGATTATCGTTAAAGTAGAATTGGGTTAATACACTAATATGAGTTCCATTGTATCTAGAATTAGAACTCATAACCAGGAGGCTGCTAAACTAGAATACTTAGCGATTAAGTAAACTTAGTGTTTAAGTAAACTTAGCGGTTAAGAAAACTTAGCGATTAAGAAAACTTAATAGCTAAGGAAACTTAGCAGTTAAGCAAGCTAAGTAAGTTAATTAATCAGCTAATTACGTTATCTAATTAATCGGCTAAGTAAATTACTTGATTAAACCATTAAGGAAATTAATCAATTAAGTAAGATTAATTAATCAGTAAGTAAGATTAGTTAAGAAAGATTAATTAAGTTAAGCAAGATTAATTAAGCTAAGCAAGATTAATTAAGATAAGTTAGATTAATTAAGTAAATTAAACACCAAGATAGATATACATGAAAATAAATATGAAATAGATAATATCAAAGGAAGGTGCTAGGAAGGTGTAAGAGGATATATATATATATGTGGGTAGGAAGCTTCCTAGAAAATGTATAGGTAACTTCCTAGAAAAGCTATATGAAACTTCCTAGAAATTTCATATTTCCTACCTATAAATAGCAAGCTTAGGATTCATTTTTCTTTGCTCATTCCTTCTATTTTTCTCTCTATACGTTGGTGTTCTAACCAATAATCACCGATGCGATATTCTGTCTGATCGATTCAGAAACCAACTAACGAATACCAAAGTGCTGTACTTTGTGAATTTCATTAAACGAATGCCAAAGTGCTGTCTAAACAAGACTATACTTTGTGAATTTCGTTAAACGAATGCCAAAGTGTTGTCTAAACAAGACTATACTTTGTGAATTTCGTTAAACGAATGCCAAAGTGCTTTCTAAACAAGACTATACTTTGTGAATTTCGTTAAGGTTCTGATCTCGTGACCATCGTTAGGTTTGATGTGGTTTTACACTAATACGTATTCCACTCTGTTAAACTAAATGTTTAACTACCCGAAACTCTACACCATACTCTTACAATCAAAATGGATGCTTAATCATCAGAAGATTCAGAACCATAAAGTAGATGCTTAGAATCAAGATGCTTGTTTAATCAAGCCTATATGCTAACAAGGTGAGTAATTCTCTTTTTACCAAATTGTTTCCAAAACCCTATTTATTTTTAAAGTTATAATTACAGGGATTAAGTCTTTGTAGTCTTCAATTTCTGCCGGTGTGTGGGGTTTTGTATACATTACTTGATACCCGTCACCATTGGACAACGGGTTAGCCAATGGGTGATCTGACCATAGTCACAGAAACGAGTCGAGTGACAAATACCGATTTGGGGTAATTGGTTGATATAAACATTGTAATCGCCCTTAATACTGTAATTTATAACTATGCGTCGTTTTGTACAAAAATGAATGAACTCACCAGTATTTCCTGCTGACCAAACCTTTTTAAAACGCGTTTCAGGTAATGACAGTAGATTGGAATAAGAGTGATGATACGGCACCGAAAGGCTTAAAGAAGTGGCTAATTTTATCAATTGAATTAAATTAAGAAAACATGGTTTCATATATGCGGGTTTATCCCTTATTAAAGCTACCTTTGTAAAACATGGGTTTTATCCCATCTATTTAATAAATAAAATCTGGTGTTTTCTAAACTCTGATATTTTTCCTAACTCACGGTCCTGATGAATATTTCCACTGCCATGTTTTTAAAATAACCACCGGTACCACTTGACTGCTCGCGGCTCCCGTCCAAGGCGTGGTCGGGGGTCGTGACAGTTTATGGATGATTTTTCCATCCTTGGCCCAAGTTTTGAGTCTTGTCTTGATGAATTAGAAAAAGTTTTAAAAAGATGTGTTGAGACAAACTTGGTACTAAGTTAGGAAAAAAAGTCACATTATGGTTCAAGAGGGTATTGTGTTGGGTCATGTGATCTCGGATCGGGGGATGGAAGTAGACAAAGCAAAGATTCGGGTAATTTCATCTCTACCCCCACCAAAGAATGTTAAGGGGGTGAGATCATTTTTGGGACATGCGGGGTTTTATAGAAGGTTCATTAAAGGTTTTAGTGTAATTACAAAACCTTTATGTAATTTGTTGTTGAAAGATGTCCCTTTTGATTTTACTGACGAATGTTTGCAAGCTTTTAATGTTTTGAAGGAACAGTTGGTGAAAGCTCCTATCTTGCAACCACCGGATTGGTCGAAGCCGTTTGAAATTATGTGTGATGCTAGCGACACGACCATTGGAGCGGTTTTGGGTCAAAGAGTTGATAAGAAGCCGGTGGTTATCTATTATGCAAGTAAAACTTTGTTCGAGGCGCAACTGAATTACACCACAACCGAAAAAGAATTATTAGCGGTGGTGTATCCCTTGGACAAGTTTAGATCCTACATTTGGGGGAGCAAAGTGATCGTGTATTCGGATCATAGCGCGGTCCGATATTTGATGGAAAAGAAGGACGCAAAGCCCCGATTGATTCAATGGGTGCTTTTGTTGCAAGAGTTCGACTTAGAGATCCGGGACAAAAAGGGTTGTGAAAATGTTGTTGCGGATCACTTGTCCCAAATTCCATTAGAAGGTGTTGATGACCCGAGCGAGATTAATGAACGGTTTCCCGATGAGCAATTGTTGGCCGTTTCTACTTTTGTTGCACCTTGGTATGCTCACTATGTAAATTATTTGGCCAATGGTGCAATTCCAAATCATTGGACGAAGAAGCGAAGACAACAATTTTTGAGCCAAGTCGAACAATACATTTGGGATGAACCGGATATTTTTAAAATTGGACCCGATCAAGTGATAAGAAGATGTGTTCCCGAAACCAAAGTATTAGAGATTTTGACCCATGCTCATTCGTCGGCATGTGGAGGGCATTTTAGTGGGAATAAAACGGGTTATCGGGTGTTGTCATGTGGGTTTTATTGGCCCACAATCTTTAAGGATTCTTGCGAGTTTGCTCGAAATTGCATAAATTGTCAAAAACTGGGAAGCATTTCGAAGCGGGATGAAATGCCTTTACAACCAATTTTGGTGGTTGAGGTATTTGATGTTTGGGGAATAGACTTCATGGGTCCTTTTACAAATTCAAACGGGTTTTTGTATATCTTAGTTGCGGCTGATTACGTCTCGAAATGGTTGAAGCTATCGCTACAAGAACCAATGACCATTCCGTCGTGTGCAAGTTCGTGCAATCAAACATTTTCGCTTATTTTGGTGTCCCAAGATTTATAATTAGTGATGGTTGTTCACATTTTAAAAAATTTAATTTTGGGAAATTGTTGAAAAGATACAATGTGAACCACCGAGTTGCTACACCGTACCATCCGCAAACAAGTTGACAAGTCGAAGTGTCCAACCATCAAATCAAAGAAATTCTCATGAAGACGGTGCGAACGGATAGGAAAGATTGGTCAAGTAAACTTGACGATGCGTTGTGGGCATATTGGACGGCCTACAAAACTCCAATTGGTACTACTCCTTACCGGATGGTGTACGAGAAGGGATGTCATCTACCGATGGAGTTAGCACATCGAGCGCATTGGGCAATCAAAACGGTAAATGCGGATTACGACAAAGCGGGTCGAGTGAGAAAGCTTCAACTAAGCGAAATTGAGGAGATTCGAGATGAAGCATACGAATGTGCATCCGCATATAAAGACAAACTGAAGAAAGTTCATGATGCAAAGCTAAGAAAGAAGAACTTCGAAGTGGGTCAAAAAGTGTGGTTGTACAATTTGAGGTTGAAAATGTTTGCAGGTAAACTCAAGAGCAAATGGATAGGTCCTTATGTCATCCAGAGAGTGGGAAGATTTGGTGATGTTGATATTCAAGATGAGCAAACCAACAAGCAACAAACGGTGAATGGGCATCGGCTTAAACCGTACTTGGAAGGCAACGACATCAACAAACTCGAGCTTGAAAATGTGGGTTACATTTTACGCCCATTGGATGACGAGGAAGCGTGAAAGAGGCCCAGGTTTGGTTATGTACATATTTAGTTTAGTTTAGTTTGTTTTGTTTCTAAATAAATACCGTTTCCGTTAAACTTTGTGTTCGAGACAAGGGTGGGGAAATTCGTACGAATTTCTCTAACATAGTGTTGAGGACAACACGGGTTTTTAACGGGGGGTAGGGTATAATTTTCACGTTTTTGAAAAAATTATAAAAACCTTAAAAATTATAAAATAAAAAAAATAAAAATTTGCAAGTTGAAAAAAAAAATGACCAGCCCCATACGCCCAGATGCCGCCGTAAGCTACGGTGGGGGCATAGCTTACGGTGGCAATGATTTCAAAAAAAAATCCTCACGACACCAAGGAACTGTCTTACGACGAAGAAAAAAGGTCCAGGTATCACCGTAACCTACGGCGATCGTCGTAGGCTACGACGCGTAGTTTTGTTGGAGGGTGGCCCTTGGGGTCTGTCGACAGGTTATAAAAAAACATTCTTTTATTAATAATAGTCATTGAACTTTGTATTGTAACTCCCCAACCATACAATTTCCTGCCATAATCCCTATCCACACATTCAATACATCGATCCCAACCACATCTTCTCCTCCATCTCTTTCTCTAGAACCCTAATCCTCCATAACCCACTTCCATCTTCAAACTTCCATATCTTCCTCAAATCTTAACCAAATCAAGTAATTTTTGAGTCTATTTTGACTAAAATTTCACAAGCTTCTTGATTGTGGGTAGAGATTTAGAAGAAAACCAAAATTTCTTGGTCGAAAATTCAAACCCGAAGTCCGAAAATTGGGGCTTTTTGGTGGGTTTTTGCTTAAGTGAAGTTCTAGTTGTTCTAATCATCTTCAAAGTCAAGGTATGCAATTTCTTTCCATTATTTGAAGTACATTGCAGATTTGGAAGTTCCCATTCTTGTTTTTGCTTACACACTTGCTTGTAGAAGTTAGACAATAGGAGTTTTGTTAAGTTTGTTGAATATATGGTTATATGATGTATATGATGTCTTGTTTTGAAACTTTTTGGGAAACTCTAAATTATGGAGACATCATGCCAAATTTTTGTTTGAAAGGATAAATCTTTGGTGTTTATACATATATAACCATAGTACAAAGCAAGTGTGGGGAAATTTTGAAGGTTAACTCATATGGTTTTGGTTTGTTTTTTGGTGATGTGTGTAGAACATGGTGAGAACCAAAGAGAAAGTGGGTGCAAGTTCCTCTAGTCAACCTCAAGGGGAAGAACAACCAAAGAGGAGGAGTTTGACTCGGGTAGGTGACCCGGACTCGGAAGAAGAGGAACCTCTAAGGGGTCCAAAACCGGAATGGACATCCGGTTCCCTACTTGATGAACCCGAGGAATGGCTAGCCGACTTGTTTCATGAACAAATGAATAAGTTACAACAACGGAAAGAGGCTTTTATTTGTGAGAAAAAGATTCGGGAATTGGATTTCGGGCCTTTTGGGTAACGGATAAGTTCAAGGCCTTGGGTTGGGAGGCGGCCCTTAAATGTTATGACAATGAAGACAATGTATGATGAACAAATTCAAGAGTGGATGGCCACACTTGAATGTCCTCCATTCAAGACCCCAAATAAGATGAAACTTATTGGAACGTGTAACGGGGTGAAGGTTGAGATGTCATACGATTCCTTACGCCGCATTGCAAAGTTTGATAGTAAATCTTTGAATCAGTACATTTATCCAAGCCTAAAAGATCTTTACCACGAGCCCGAAAAACATCCTCAATGGCAACATATGCTCGATTACCTCTTTGTCCCGGGTACTACACACGGGAAGTTGTTGAGAAGAAATTTGAGAATTGAAGCAAAGTTGATGCTAATTTTGTGCACACACAATGTTATTCCATGACGAGGTGCCAAAATGGAAGTTAGATTTCAGGAGGTACCGGTTCTCTACCTGTTGATGCACGGGTCACCCATGGTTCCATTTCGGTTCTTAGTATTGAATAGTGGCTCAGCCGAAATAGTGGTGAGAGAAAAATTATTCCCGATTTCCGATTAATTACGGCATTGTTGAAGAAGTATGGGGTGATTGGAGCCGAGGACAAAGGCTCGTACAAAAGGTTCAAGCCATTCGATATTCAACATTTGGGGTCGGGATGGGAATACAAAGAGTCAGAAAGGTACCACAAGTTGAAGACCGATGGGAAGAGGTGGAGAGCATTGAAGGTGGATGCTCGTCCACTTAGACCGGGTGAAGCCGATGAGCCCGAGACAAGTGATGAGGAGGTTAGCGGAGATGATGACTACTGTGAGGACATATTCGTGGTTGATGTTGAGATGGGGGGCGCTAGCCCAAGTGGTGTTCGTGGAGCTGGAGTACAGTCTGGGTATGTTGGTAGTGCATTTGACTATGCACAGCAGCCTTATGATCCTTATTGGGCTCACACGGGGAATATGGGGCAGGTTATTGAGCAGAGGCGACCGCCTACTTTTGGTGATTGGACCGAACCCAATCAAATGCTTTTTGATCAGCAGACTTATATGGGGGCTAGCATGGAGAGAGCTCTTAAACAGAGCTATGATAGGCAAGAGCAATGGAACCAAGCTCACATGTATGCCCACCATGAAGAGATGAACAACAGTTACTTGGATGATCGCCAGAGATGCTTACATGACCAGTGGCATGCGGGCCAACCACTTGTAGCGGATCCACCAGTTGTGGATTATACCACATTGCCGCCATATGATGGTAGTGTGACGTATCCCACCCCACCATTGCACCATTCTCAATGGGTGGATCCACACACCATGGGTAGCCAACAAGCGAGTCAAGAGGGCGATCAAGGCAGCAGCAGTAGGGGAGCATTTAGGTTTAGGGGATTTGAGGAGATGATGACATCAATCTTCGGACCTCCGCAACCAAAGTACTATGAACCAGGTCCTATTTCACCCCATCTTGTATATTTGTGTATATTTTCATGTCTTATGTTTATGGTTGGGAGGTCGGGTGGTGTTTGTGTTTTGATGTGATTCATGGGATGTGCTAGTTGGCGGTGTGTTTTTAATTTTCATAAAAAAAACAAAAAAATACAAAAAGAAATTTGTGGTTTGAGAGTATTAGCGAAAGCTAATGTTTTTTGTTAAAAGCGATCTTTCCTTCAAAACCATACATTGGGACAATGTATCCCAAGTGTGGGGATGGGGGGAAATTTTTGAGAATTTTAAAAAAATTTGTGAAACCAAGCAAAAATTTGTTGAAATTTGAACACTTGATATTGATCCGCTTGACACACCGACACCCCTTTCTAGTCATTTATTGGTGAGTTTTTGAGCCACACATGATTATTAAAGATTCTTTCTTTGTTTTGAGTGGCGGTGTGTGAATTGTGTTAATAGAATTTGTGTACGAATTCTTGTTGAAGCCTAGGATTAGCATGCTTGTGAAAATGATAGGGACTTTTAGGTAGCCTCGTCTGGAAGTGTGAGAGTGTGGGATTGGTGGGTTGGACCTGATACGTTACATATATGAGCTTGGTATTGCGATGGGAGGGGTTTTGGTCTTTACAAAGCCGTGTTTGAGCCTTATACCATTCGGTTGTGACCCAAACCTACTTCCTATAAAACTTTACCTATTGAGACGACCCAGTTTAGGAGATTTAGTATGTAGTGTTGATGTTCTTGTATATATTGTTGAGTTTTTATGTCTTATGTTAAAAAAAAGAGAGAGAAAAATATGAGAAAATTTTAAAAAGAAGGATTTAGTTGCGTTAGTAGTTGAAAAGTTGATTAAGTTGTGTATATAGTTGATGTTGCTTTGTGTAGTAGTAGAAATAAAAACCGGGTCAAATCAATGAGCTACTTTCACAATCCCAATATTTCCTACCTTTACACATAGCCTCGTTACAACCCGTAAGTTCTTTTTGATTCATAAGCATGCTAAATATTTAATAGGAGGAGATTTGATTTGTATACAAGCTTATTGTCGCACAATCACACACGTGCATTGAGTGTTTTAGTATAATGTTTCTAATATTCCTTTTCACCTAGAGTTATTGCGAGGGGTGTGTCTTGTGGTGTGATAAAAAGTTAGTAAAAGGACGATACATTTTAGCTTGGTTTGCATGTTGATCGCTTGTGTTTTTGAAATGGTTTTTGAATGGGTTGCTTGGGACAAGCAACGGGTAAGTGTGGGGATGTGACGGGTGGTCCGTAGGACAACCCTTAAGTGCCTTAAAAAGATTAAAATCCCATGCTTTACACGGTTAATTGCTTGAACATGGTAACTACTAGTTGTTTGGATTTGCAGGTGTTAAAATGCATAAGAAACGGGTTTTATGAAGCTTAGACAGGACGTTGGAAGTTGCGGAACAAAAATGGAGCATGGAAGATATTACAAAGAAAACAAGGAAAAACACTCCAGTCAGCATCGTAGCCTACGGCTATGGCCGTAGGTTACGGCTTCCATTTCTCAAAGTATCATCGCCGTAGCCCAGTTTAGCTGGGTCGTAAGACTTCTGTTGGCACCGTAGCCTGCGGCTGGTGTCGTAGGTTACGGTGAGCTATTGACCGTCGTTGACCCCTACACCGCCGTAAGCTACGGTGGGCGGCGTAGCTTACGGCGCCGTGTATTCCAAATTTGTAACTGCTGCATTTAATGTCCTTTTAATGATGTTTTATGGGGACCTATCATGGGAATTCGGTTATCCAACATCTAGAGACGAATTTTGGTTGTTCTTGGAGCTTGAAGACTATCTCTAATCATTGTGCTTATGTTTTTAACTTGTTTGAAGATCAAGACTTTGTTTATGATGTTTATTCGGGCCATGAGTGGCTAAACTTGTTATGATCATCTTTGGTTGAAGGTTATGTAAGACTTTGTGCTTGAATTCCTTATTTCTAGAATAACAAACTTTATCTTTATGATTTATTTGTTATGATGTGTGATTGATTGTTTGTAAATTATTGATTCTTATGTTAATCTAGTTTGAAACCATACGTTCTTGGTGCCGTTGGCAATCGAGATATCATGGGTAGAATTAGGATTGGGTAAGGGTTAATTGGTCATCGGGTAACAACCTCACGTTCTAGGAATCTGAGTACTTAGTTCCCTTTTATCACAACAAGTAATCACATATGAACTATGTCTATGTAGTTCTTTCTAGTGGAATGATAGCACAAACGTTGAAGCAAACCGGAAACTAAAAATGGTCATTTGACTCTAAATTGTTTACAAACCAACACTTTCATTTTGCAATTAGAATAGTAATCTTAGTTTTAAAACTCAAATCAATCAAATCAACTCTTGAACTTTACTTTCATTGCAATCAGTTTAATTTTAGTTAACTTAGATAAACCTTTAAAATAACACATATTCCACAAACTCCCTGTGTTCGATACCCACTTGCCACTAACTATTTAGTAGTAATTGGATTAAATTTGATTGTGACCACGACATCACCTCACTCCGTTCTGGCCTCCGAAACTTCAAACGCAATTTAACCTTCAACGATCGTTGAGTGTTGGTAGATCGGTGCAGTTTGTGTAGAGGTTGTTGCTGAAATTTTGTGACGAGCAGTTTGCCGACGAGATTTTGGGTTTTGGTGAGGGTGGGTGTGCAGGAGGAGGTGATGGTGGTGGTGGGAAGTGAGGGTGGAGGTGGTGTTAAAGCGAGAGAGATGGGATGTGGGCGGTTATAATTTTCTTTTACCTTTTTTAATCAGAATTTGAGGGAATTTGGTTTTAGGATTTCATAGAGAAAGGGGGGTGGTTTGTGGCGGTGCGGTGGTAGAGAGAGGGGCGGTGGGTGGTGGTTTGTGGTGGTAGAGAAAGGGAGAGAAGGAGACAGGGAGAAGGGGAATATATTATGTACGTATACATACACATATTGTTATTACATATATTATATTAATTATAATTAAAATGTGCCACGTAATCGCCATGTAATCACGTCCACCTGGCAAAGCCAGGTGGTGACACGTAGGATCAAAAACTAACAGAGTTAGTAATCTGTTAATAGGGTGGTGCCAGCACAAACTTAAAGTCAAGTTGGAGGTGCCGGACGCCAAAGTGTTAGTTAGGGGTGGCAGCGGCCAAACGTCGATAGTTAGGGGTGATAAAATCCAATACCACTTATAAAAATACCCTTACACCCATCTTTTTTCCTACATTTTCATCTTAACCATTGGAGAAAAATGCTCAGATAGTCCTTGTGGTTTGCTTAATTTTCACCTATAGTCCATACACTTTAAAATTATAGCTAGAATCATCAACTTTTACACATTTGTTCTCGGATAGTCCCTAAGTGGACGTGAAATGACCAAAATACATAACTATTTAAATATAATAAGTTAAAATATTAAAAGAAATATCCATTTGTGGGACCCACTTCTAAACAAAACAAGAATCCCGAGAACGAATGTGTAAAAGTTGGGGACTAAACCTGTAATTTTAAAATTATCGGGACTAGAGGTGAAAATTGAGCAAACCACATGGACTATCCGGACATTTTTTTTCTAACCATTGATTTGAAAAATGAAGTGTCCTACTATTTACACCCAACTTTTTTTATTTGCACCACGTGATGTGACATTAATAAATTCAAATTTTTGTTTTTCTTTTATAACTTCCTATATATAGTGTTTGATAAAAAAACGAATATGGTGTTGCGATGTGCTTATTTTTATCTACGTTTTGATATAAATTTGCAAAATACGGAGCCATATCATAAATATAGCATTTTATAAGTCGTTATAAAATTTATATTCCGTTTCTTATAAAATTTATATTAGAACTTAGATAAAAATAAGCACATTACATATTCATTTTTAATAAAAATTAGAAAAAACATAATTTGAATCTATTAATGTCGCATCAATTGGTGTAAATAACAAAAAGTTGGGTGTAAACAGAATCACCTAAAATGAAAGGTCATGATTCCTTTTTTATCCTAATTACGCAAAATCAACCTTTTATATACATTATTTACTTATATTCAACAAGGTTTTAACAAGCAAATGCTTCAATTGATCATTCGGTAATCGTATTCGTTATTTTTTTTGAACGGCTAACAGAATCAATCCCGACCACTTTCAGGGTACCCACTTGACCAAACGGAGTACTCTGAGAGTAACCCAAGTCCAACACCAATTTCGTGGAAAACCCGATAATCCACCCGCCCGTAGGCATGACGGTGAAATTAATGGTAAAACACGTTTGGCTCAAGGATCGAACCCAAGTTTCTCTGGGTCTTCTATTATTGCCCACCAATGCCTCACTCTGCACCAAGTAAGAGTTAAACATGCATCTCTCAATAGAAATGCAAGTCTTCCACCACTTGATATAGAGATCATTCGGGTAATCCTTATTTTTATTGTTTTGGATTGTTGAAAGATAAGAAGTCAAGCATTCCCAATATATGTTGCTCGTGACATTTTATTGAATTAATATTTAATATCGACAATGTTGATGACAGATTTATGCCTTTAGGGGCATGATTTGTACTTTTGTAATATTATTGTTAAAAAAAGTAAACATGTCGTCTTAATGGAAGGTAGGCTAAGGGTAAAGGCAAGCGTTATTATTGCCACATACAAATAACTGAGTTAAGATGTTTTTAATAAAAAAAATTTTCAATAATTATATTTAGACTTAAATGGTCCTCATCAATACCGTATACTTCCTTTTTTGTACGATATGATTTTGTTGATATAAACGGAATATGAGTCGATCGAAGTAGTTATGTTTTTTGGGGCGGCTCGGAAGAAAAGGCAAACATGAATTGGGTGGCTTGGGATCACACTATTGCCCCGGTTGAATATGGTGGCCTCGGGTTCGGTTTACTTAGGGACTCGAATCTAGCGATGTTGACGAGATGGTGGTGGAGGTTTAGTACGGAAAAAAACCGGGTTATGGCGAAGGGTAATATAATTCGAGAGTTTGGTCGGCTATCCCGGGTATGATTTCCATATCCGGGCCGTGGGAACAGATTATAAGTATTCGGGAACCCTTGCTTAGGGTCGGGGTAAACTTGAAGAAGGCTATCTACTGTTATTGCAGATGGATCCTCTACATATTTCTGGCTCGATAGTTGGTTAGGTGACAACCCCTTAATCTTGGTTATGCTTAACCTTTTTCGATTGGAAAAAATATAAATTGTGGTCGGTGAAGGACTGTATCACCGATGGTGGTGCTGGGCTTATTTTTAATTGGGTTTGCGCCAGGGCCATCACTGGAGATGTTGAGCAGACGGAATTGCAGAATCTGTTAGTAATGTTGGGAGCAGTTACATTGGTCTCGGGTCAGGATGAGTTTGTTTGGAGCTATAAAGAGACGGGTTATTTTCATGTTAGTAGCATAAAGAAAATCATTAGCATCTTTAATCGAAATCGTCCGGCTCAGCTGTTTGTATGGAATAACTGGGTTTCGAAGAAAGTGGGGATTGTACAATGAAAAGCGGATAAAGATCGGTTACTGACTAGAACTGCTCTGGTGAGACGGAATATAAATGTTCTAGACTTGCTATGTGTTTTTTTGTAGGGACCACAAGGAAACTTGCGAGCATCTATTCATTTCGTGTCCTTTCGCACATATTACATGGCTAAACATCGCGACGTGGTGTCGGATTCCGCCTATTATAGCATTTGAGTTCAAAGATCTCTTGGAGCTACATGGTTTCAGTCCAGGTTCGAGGAAGAATAAAAATTCCGTTAATGCTATTGTCCTGGCCGTCGTCTGGTGTATCTGGAAAGTACGTAATGAAGCCTTGTTCTCGCAAAAGCAGCCGTTGGATACAAAAGTTTTGGACGAGGTTAAGTCGCTTGCATTCCTTTGGGTGAAAAACCGGCAGAAAGAAACATCGATTACTTGGGAAACTTGGAACAAATTCGACATTTTTGTTTAGTTTGTTTCTGTTTTGGTGTAACGTACATTTTTGCTTCTTGTAATTTTGGTGCCTAGCTCCTTGCTAGGGATATTAATAAAATTTTCTGTCGGCCGTTCAAAAAAAAGTTTAGACGGAATCTATAACCAATGTTTTGTTTTAAGAATTTCATAATCAGTCAATTTGGTTAAATATAGTTTGGTTTTTCGGTTAAAGCAAAAAATTGTACGGTTAACTTAAGGATGAGCAAATTAACCACCATAACCGATAACCAACAGAACCAACCACTATTAGTTGATAACCGACATAACCGATGGTTATGATTATGAAACTTTGTAAACCGACTAATCGGTTATGGTCACAATTATGAAGTTTTTGTTAACTGACATAACCAAAAACGAACCGAAGTTGTAATGTTAAGAATATATAACGGACTTATGTGTTACATAAACCATGTAAAGGTTTTTTACTAAATTAAAAGTAGGTTACTTACAAAATGATCTTGATGTAGATGCCCTTTAGTTTATTGAAGAAACGAGGTTTTGTGATTATAATTTTTTAGAGAATTACCTTATTAAAAAGAATCCCACATCAGTAGCTTAACCAAAAAGTGTAGTCTTTGTATTCTTATAAAAAAGACCCAAACTAAGTCCAAAGCGTGCACGCCTGAATACACACCCCATTTATCTCAAATCTTGTTTGGTTAATTAACCAAAACTGAACCGTAACTGACTTCATAACCAATTAACCGTAACCAAAGTTGGATTATAATTATGGTTAAGAAAATTTCATAACCAAAACTAGTAGTTATGATTATGGTTAATAATAAAAACCGAACTAAACTGACCATGCACACCCCTAGTTTAACCTGTAGTTCACTTCCAGTTACGACATGAATAAAAATTTAGGCGAATAATTTTTTTGTTAATGAAACATCGAAGCTTCATTGTCTCATACTCCTTCATAACTCATAAGCTTAAGTGACAAAAACGTTTAGCATTCTAGAAGATCCTAACACAACATTCTAGAAACTAGACTATTTGCAACAGAGAATATAAAGAAAATAAAATATTTTATATCATCAAATGGTTTAGCTTGACCAAGATGGTTCACCTATTTGAGTATAAGACATTCAACTTCGGCAAACAAGTGTGTGGACTAACCATCCAAATACTTCGTATTGTTCTGTTGAGCGGGGGCAGAGATAGTGTAGAACCAGGGGTAGCACGGGCTACCTCTCAACTCCGTCTACGTAGTGTATTTTTTTTTGTTTTATACAAATAATACCCCTAATCCCAAAAAAAATGGGATACCCCTAAATTTTTGGGCTAGATCCCCCACTACGGTCGAGTATCTAGATATGTGTTAGAATTATTTGTTAAATTTTATTCATCGCAACATCGTTCAATATTAAATCTAAACTCTACACTATAACCATATTTATTCTTCACATGCTTCCTCTGATAGTAATAGAGTGATGGTATCTATACATCCCCCAAAAGTTTTGTACATCCCTCAATACGAAACGTATAGCCAAATACACTTCCTATAGGGTTTAAACGCATTAAATGCGACACCAATAGGAACTGTATAGGGTAATACGATTTCCATTGGTATGATGTACCACGATACGCTCTGACATGAAGGCATTTCAGAACTGAAAAGGTCTAAAAAGTGACCCCAATAGGAAGTGTATGGGGAAATACGATTCCCATAGGTCTGAAAAGGTCTGGGAGTCGTATAGAAAGCGCATAGGGTATTACGTTTCCCCTGTCAGTAAAGTATAGGAAGTGTATAGTGTAAAAAGTTGACTGCCTGGTGGCCCACTGTAACCCTCGCGAAAATTTCGAGCCTTTAAAAAACTTTTCTAGTTCTTTTGTAAGTATTTTGATAACCGATATTTGAAAATAGTGATTTTAACGTAACGTACATTCCAGATGAAGATATAAGTTACACATACCGTAAATACTCTTCATAAAGCCTAAGTAATAAGTTAGAGAGGTTAAAAATGTCAAAAAGCTGATAATACAAGTCAAGGTACTGAAAATGTCAAAACACAAAATTCTGCCGCCAGGGGTCAATGCGAGCTTCATTACCTGAGCAATACGTTCCGCATTACTTACCCATTTGCAGAATTTTGCTTGTTCACCAAGTTCTGCCACCTTTCACCTTTAAACACTTTCCAATCAGAATGTAAGGCTTTATAAACCATATTATACGAGATCCTTCACTCATTTGGTTAATAAACTACATTTTATCCATTCTTCCGTTTAAGCCACGATACACACTAACTGTATAACAATCTGATACATTAGGAAGCACTTGAGCTTTGCATACACGATTGAACAAGACATCTACGCAAACCTGTGAGTACATAGTTCCCCTTTTTTATGCTTTTAAATGTTTAGGGGTGATTCATATGTGCCTATTATTATTTTCAAGATTTCAAAACATTATATATATATATATATATATATAGGGTGGGGTTCGGCTACAAAGTCCATTTTTCCTACAAAGTGTACAAAGTCATAAAACACTACAATTTCAGCAATTAAACACACTCAAAACCCATAAATAACATAGCGAAGATCACTAAAACATAATATCCAAACCATAAACAGTCCTTAAATACTTCAAACACGCCATCATACAACTGTGAATATAAAACACAACATGATAATCAACATAAAACACACTAATGTTTGTCATTCGATAATCAAATCCTTATCATTCCAAACACAACACAAAACCCACAAATATGGTGTTTTCGTAATCTCCACTATGTTAATTGTTGGTTTTGAGTGTGTTTTATTATTGAGATTATGGTGTTTTATGACTTTTTACACTTTGTAGGAAAAATGGACTTTGTAACCAACTCCCACCCATATATATATATATATATATATATATAGTACACTTTCAAGTTATATGAAACTTGATGGTGCATTGAACTCGACAATGGTACATTCATTAACTTTGATCAGGCCGACCGGTAGTAGATTATAGCGCCATAGAATTGACAGTCCCATTTTCCCACTTTCTAGGTATGTTTGGAAGTTCCTCTGGGAATGACCGAATCCGAGAAATCCAAATTGATATACCCTTTTTAGGGATTATCCGACAGTCCACACAGGCTTGAATGTACTCGCCATGAATTTGACCACAAAACCTATGTTAAGGTTCAAGACTACAAAGATTTACATATAAAATTAACTCGTCTAGTTGGCTAATCTTATTTTCAACACAAAACTTGTAGTCATGAATTTGACCACAAAACCTATGTTACTCACCAGCATTCATTGTTAACTTTATTTTCACATATATTTCAGGTGTTAATACGT